>KV002031.1:33645-46723 GCA_001598015.1 Dorcoceras hygrometricum | reverse complement strand
CACTTTTCCAAAAGGCTAATGTAAACTTGGGATCTCTATCTGATACAATGGAATTTGGAACACCATGTAGCCTCACTATTTCTTTAACATACAATTCAGCGTACCTGCTCACCTCATATGTGGTTTTAACTGGTAAGAAATAAGCAGACTTAGTGAGCCTATCAATTATAACCCAAATGGAGTTATATCCTTGTACTGTTCTTGGTAAACCAGTTACAAAATCCATTGCTATACATTCCCACTTCCATTCTGGAATCGGCAGTGGTTTCAATAATCCTGCTGGTCGCTGGTGTTCAGCCTTCACCAGCTGACATGTCAAACATTCAGCTACAAATCTAGCAACATCTCTCTTCATTCCTGGCCACCAATACAACTGCTGGAGGTCTTTGAACATTTTCGTACTTCCTGGATGTACTGAATATGGAGCTGTATGAGCTTCTTTCAAAAGTTCAGCTCTTAAATTATCTACTTGAGGTACCCATATTCTACCCAAGTACCTAAAAATTCCATCCTCTGAAAAATAGAGGCTGCTGCCTCTTTCTCTATCCTGCTGGACCCATTCCTTCAACTGCTGATCTTGCTGCTGACCCTCTCGAATTTGATTTAACAAATTAGATCTTACAGAGAGGTCTGCTATCATCATAGCATTGCTGCTGCTGGTTACTAACTCCAGTCCAAATCTCTCAATTTCATTCACCAACGGCTGCTGGATAGTCAATTGCGCTAATCCTGCTGATTTCCTGCTGAGGGCATCAGCTACCACGTTTGCTTTTCCTGGGTGATAACTGATAGTGCAATCATAATCTTTAACCAGCTCCAACCATCGCCTCTGCCTCATATTCAATTCTTTCTGGGTAAAGAAGTACTTCAAACTTTTGTGATCTGTAAAGATCTCACACTTCTCCCCATAGAGGTAATGCCTCCATATCTTAAGGGCAAAGACAACAGCTGCTAGTTCTAAGTCATGAGTTGGGTAATTCTTCTCATGGTCTTTCAGCTGCCTAGATGCGTACGAAATAACTTTATGATCCTGCATCAACACAGCTCCTAGTCCCAACTTAGACACATCAGTGTATATTACAAATTTTCCTTCATCAGTTGGCATTGTCAACACAGGGGCTTCAATCAGCGCTTGCTTCAATTTGTCAAAACTGCTTTGACACTCTTCTTTCCAGTTATACTTCACTTGCTTCCTTGTAAGCGTAGTCAAAGGAACAGCAATCTTTGAGAATCCTTGGATGAATCGCCTATAATATCCAGCTAAACCCAAGAAACTCCTTATCTCTGCCACATTCTTTGGTGCTGGCCAGTCGCGAACCGCTTCAACTTTAGCAGGGTCGACTTCTATACCATCCTTAGAGATTATATGGCCTAAGAACGATAATTTCTCCATCCAGAAATCGCATTTGCCGAATTTAGCAAACAACTGTTTATCTTTCAAAATCTGGAGCACGATTCTTAAATGTTGAACATGCTCTTGCTGAGTCTTAGAATAGACTAAGATATCATCGATAAATACAACTACAAACTGGTCTAAGTATGGTTGAAAGACCCTATTCATTAAATCCGTAAATGCTGATGGAGCATTTGTAAGTCCAAAGGGAATAACCAAAAATTCGTAATGGCCATACCTAGTTCTAAAGGCTGTTTTGTAAACATCAGTTGCCTTAATTTTCAGTTGGTGATATCCAGACCTCAAGTCGATCTTAGAAAATACTACTGACCCTCTCAACTGGTCGAAAAGATCTTCTATCCTAGGTAATGGATACTTATTCTTAATTGTCAATTTGTTTAACTCGCGGTAATCTATACATAATCTCATACTTCCATCTTTTTTCTTAACAAATAGAACAGGGGCTCCCCATGGCGAAGTGCTTGGTCTTATAAATCCTTTCTCCAACAGATCTTGTATCTGTTCTTTTAATTCTTTCATCTCTGTTGGAGCTAGTCGATATGGTGGTCTAGATACTGGAGCAGCTCCTGGGATTAGATCAATAGAAAACTCCAACTCCCTGTCTGGCGGCAATCCTTGAATGTCTTCGGGAAAAACCTCAGGGAATTCATTTGCTACTTCTACAATTGACAGTTGGGGTCTAACAGTCGCTGTTAAGGGGGATATAATTGAAGGGATTTTATTAACATGATTGGCCAAAAATTGGAATGGCTCTTTTCCTGGTGGGTTAACAGCTACCGCTCGTAGTTTGAAGTCAATTACTACCCCATACTTAGTTAACCAATCTAGTCCCAAAATTAAATCAAATTCTGGCATTGGTAACACAATTAAATCAGCAGTAATCTTACGCCCTTGAAATTTAAGTTCTAAACTTCTAAACAGTTCGTGTGATACCAGCTTTTCTCTTGATGGTACCGACACACAATAACCTATCATTACTTGTTCCGGCTGGATTAACAATTTCTTAACAAACTCAGCAGAAATAAACGAATGCGTAGCTCCTGAGTCTAACAAAGCTAGAGAAGGAAATCCAGCTATTGAAATTTCACCTGTGACCACTGTTGAGTCTGGAGGAGCTTGATCAGCTGTCATCACGTAGGCTCTACTGGTCACCAGCTGCTTGGATTTTGGACAATTCCTCATAATATGTCCAGACACTCCACATTTATAGCAGACGTTTTGTCCAAGTCTGCATTGCCCCAAATGGTGCTTATGGCATTTAGGACATTCTTTTCTATCATTACCAGCAGGAACAGAGCTTATAGGTTGAATTGGTAGAGGCTTTTGCTCCTGAGGCCTCTGCTGGTTCTTGTTCTGTTTCTTGAATGGACTCGGGTCCTTATGCTGAAAGGCTTGTCTCTTTTGTTGCCTTTCTTCATCAAGATATTTCCAATCTCTTTCAATTTGCAGGGCTCTATCCACTGCTTCCCTGTAAATTCTTGGCACTGACAGCCTAACATTCATTTTAAACATAGGCTTCAACCCTTCCACGAAGTGACTCAATTTCTCTTCTGGGTCACTCCCTATTAATGGCACGAAATAGCACCCTCTCTCAAACTTCCACACATACTCCTGTACGGTTAAACTCCCTTGCTGGAGGGTCAAAAATCCCCTCTTCAATTCAGATCTCTTCCCCGCTGTGAAGTATTGCTCATAGAATACTCGCTTGAAATCTGCCCAGGTGAGATTCAGCAGATCCACTGACGTCTTGACTCCTTCCCACCAAATCATTGCATCTTCGTAACAAAACAATACAGTTGCTGAATCTTAACAAGTAGATACAGCTGCTGAAACATAACTCGACATTCGTAATATCAAAACAACAACTATGCCATCAGTCGTTGCCTATCAAACCATACTTACAATGATTCAACCAACAACTACCGATTACATAGTTATCAAATTCTAATATTACAGCTACTACGAGAAGAACATTCATGACATTTCTGGAAATCAATTCAAATCCTCGACATTACAGCAACAAGGAAAAACATTCGTAACATAACAATACAGCTGCTGAATCTTAACAAGTAGATACAGCTGCTGAAACATAACTCGACGTTCGTAATATCAAAACAACAACTATGCCATCAGCCGTTGCCTATCAAACCATACTTACAATGATTCAACCAACAACTACCGATTACATAGTTATCAAATTCTAATATTACAGCTACTACGAGAAGAACATTCATGACATTTCTGGAAATCAATTCAAATCCTCAGTATATTAAAAACTTCATAAACTTTCTGGAAATCATAATGGAAGCATCATAAACATTAAAACATCATTTTCGAACCCATATTTATTTCCTTTTTCATGTCTAAATCATTTCAAACATGAACTTTAAACATACAGGTAAGCAGATCCATAAGAACAACAATATAAGCTTTAAATGGTGTAGCAAAGGATCAGCTTTTACTTGCTTTAATCAAAGCTTTGCGTCAACATCTATTTCCTGCAGTACTTCTCCTTTTGAGCAACGCACGAACTCTTTTGGAATTTCTTTGAAGAACACATTAAAACTTTTCTTTGCAATTGATGAAAATCTTACTTTGAAGACAGGTTTTTTTTATATGAAAGGGATTAGTGGCAAGCTACTTGAGAAATCAAGCATGACACACCTCTAAAATTTAGTAAAAATTCCCTTCATATCTTTTAATTTGTAAAACACCAAACCTTCTTTTAAAGAAAGCATTTCACCTCCTTAAAACATTTTCCAATCAATTTAAAATCCAGCTCGTGTTTCGCTCATTGGAGTTGCCTGCTGGTACCAGCCGTAGCGCTACTACTTGCTGATATCAACAATTCAGCAGACACATAACTTTTAAAATTGTCTATTGGACCCATGAAATCAATAAAATGCATAAATGTGGTCCTATGGATTTTGGGGCGTTACATTTTTGGTCCACCGCAGACTGACCGTGGGGGTCGGGGACAGTAATTTGTAATAAAAATAAATATTAAACATTTATATGGGGTTTGAATGTTTACCTTTGGAGACTAGGCACCCGACTCCAACCAGTCCGACGAGGAAATGGCTCTTCAACGATTGAACTCCGATTGCTCGCCTAATCTGGTCTACGACCGATTTCTCAATTCCCCTACTGTCTTGCACTAGAAAGTGCAGCAAATTGTGATGGATGAATAGATCACATTGTGACGCACACGACAAGGCAAGACATAGGAAGTGCGGCGGCTGCTATGGCGATGGAGGCCGAGAGGGGAGAGGAGAGGGGAGGGTTAGGGTTTCAGCAACTCTAACTCAAGTTGTTTTGTTGATGTTTTTGAATAGCTCACCCTATGCCCATATTTATAGATATTCTGGTGGGCTCACCAAGGCTTGATGGGCCTGACAAAGCCCATGCCCATTGCACATTGGTTATGATTCCATCATTGAGGTGCCATCATAATCTCGATCGACGATCAGAAATCGCCGATGCACTCAGTACACAAAACTGATCTTTATGATGCCAAATCAAATTTTTGGACCACTAATTCTCAATATGGCAGTTCCAATCCTGCCACTGATTATGGAAGTCACACTTCCAATCTTTCTTCCTCTATACTCAACATTTTGAGTGTATATCCATCCGAAAATTGGGAAACCAATACTTGTATGACCCTAAATGATTTAGGGATACAACTAGCTGTGGGGTCACAACTCTTTGTGACTCAGAAATCACATTTCCTGATTTACCCATCGAACCATGGTAAAGCGTCTAGCAATATCGTCCCATGATCCCCTAGGTATAACTAATAGTGCCTGTAAGAACCAGTAGGTAATTATTAACCTATACGGTCCCTTCAACTCAAATATCCCAACGAAATCAATGATCATTGGCAAATCAAGAGTCACTAGAGCTTTGATAACGATGCGATACATCTTGGAGATCAAATAGCGACATCACATGTGCTACTAGGTAAAACCTTTTACACTAAATCACGTCTTGTACTCTGGTCAAAGATTCACACTATTATCTCTTCAAATAGCATAGGATACCCACGCACTAGGACGAGCAATTAATCATCAACAACAAAGCATCGACTCTTACATGCATCGGGACCTCACCCACTCTTGCCGCCTGATGACCCTCACGGAGTCGGTAAAAGAGTCAAAGTGAGCGCCTATCGTGTGGAATTTCAATGATGTTTATAGTAATAAGGACTAATTAAGTACAACCAAAAATTTGGACTTAATCCACTCGACAAATGGTAACTACTTGAAAAACCCGAACTAGGATAGTTCGATAGATAACCGGGTCACTATCTATCATGCATGCTCAGAACATCTCCATGTTCCATACCAATGATGTCAGGCCCGGTGCACTAATCACAGATTAATTACTCAATCAATTATATTTATGCGGAAGCATTAAAAATAGGGCTAAAAATTTTTTGAATATGGGCCTGATCCAAACATCATTTCAAAATAAGTTCATAATTAAAATAAGGAGTTTACTTCAAAACTCAACAACACAACAAGTAAGCCACAAGTAGTAAATCAACTACAGATCCCCAAATAAAATAGGCACAGGACATCCCCTGGCTCAATAATCAATACATAATATAACTGGGACTCAGATCAAAATGGGGATCGACCAGCTGAAACTCCACTCTGTCCAACCTGGTTACCTGAGGAACCTGCTAAGGCCAACCAAGACCAAAGCAGCCCAAAAACAAGGAAAAGAAACGAGGTCAAACCTCAGTACGAAGAGCACTCATAAAACAGCAGTTCATAAAACATGCAATATTCCAATGTTATGAGATGCATGAGGTTATCAAAGAATATTGGTCATCTTGGACAACAACTCAGTTGGCAAATCCCAATTGAGCCTCAAACACCACGCACAACCAATCAGTCGGTGGAAATCATAGGTCCGTGATCTTCAGGTCCGTCAACCATCACAGCTCAGTGGTCTTCAGGCACGACAACTCAGCTGGCCACCACCCCGATGATAGCATTGGACCTTTCAGACGCGAAAACTCAGTCGGCCGATCACAATGCTTGTCAGGCCTCGTGCTCATAATAGAGTAAACATACACAAACACATGCGGAAGCTATTAAAAGCGGGTAAAATTTTCGCTTTTGGCCTGACGAGTTAAAACAATATAATTTAAAATAATGCGATACTCAAAATAGATATCCCAGTTTAAGAAAACAACCACAAGCGGGCTACCAACCAATAACAAACAATATAGCATAACATCAACATGTATCAGACTCCAACAACGAAAAACAACAACAAAGCACAGGGCATCCCCTGGCTAAGAATACTGATACATATAAATACGCTATACGCCATTGGGATACTCTAACCACCTCCTGGGGCACCACCAGCTGGGTTAAAACCACGACCAGCTATAAAACCTGGGTTTCCTGAAAACAACACAAACAAGGAAAACAACCAAGCTCCAGAGGGACATGGGGTCAAACACCAGTACGGAGAGCAACTATAAAACAGCAGTAAATAACAAGAATAAAATGCAGATGCTATGCATGAGGAAGGAGACAACAGCTCAACGAAATCTGCAACAGAATATGTGGCCACGGTGAGTGTAGGACATGTGGGTGCTACCCACTCACCCCTACTCGCCCACCCTTACCAGATGCATCACAACCCAACCTATGAACTGTGGTAGCTAGCCACTCGGCGCATTGGGGAAATGAGAGTGCGGAATCACCGCTCGCCCTCGCATCCTGGTAAGAAAACAGAGAAACAACAACGAACAAAGGCTGCAATAGCTGAATGGAATGCGTGTATGCAACATGCTGAAACAACAAACATATAACCATATGCAACACAACAATTACACACGGTAAGCATACACAGCTCTCACACAGAGCAACAACATCACCCAGCAATCCAAACACAGCCATCTCGCAATTTATCCAAGCCAGGTTCCATGCTGAATTACAAGCTCAAGATCCGTACCTAAATTCTGTGCAACAATTACCACAAACAGGCCCGAGAGATCTGGATTGCAACCTGCTAAATACACACAACAGATCTCAGGCTCAACACAAAAGGTCACGGCCAACCACAGAAACTCACGGCTGGGAGTCATTCACTCCACCAGCGATCAAATCCAACAATACCACTAACAGGAAGCTTAAACAAAGGCTAATACTAAGATCTCAACAACAATTCAAAGTTCTACCTCAACGACGCAACACACGGCCTAAGACAGCAACTTCACGATCTCGCTCTAGCCAACGACAGCCTCCAAGAATGGTATAGGATGGAAGAGCTTCTCGAGAGGAGTCCAACGCTACCTCGCACGTACCAAACAACGGTCGGAAACGATGGGAATTCGCCGGAGAAACTCACGATGAACAGTACCAGGGTTCGAAGAATAGAGGTCGACAACCAAGATAATATTTCGCTAAGTATGGGATCTGGTGCTTAAAATCGAAGACCAAGTCTTCCTTAAATACACGCGTAAAAGCTGGTTAAAATCATCCACCGACAAAACCAGTCGACGTACGCTAAAAAATACAACCAGCAGATGCAAAGAAACCAACTACTAAATCTCAAACAATGCTAATCAAAATGGTGTCGCAACGACTTAACAAAACGACGTCGCACCGCTTACATCATCAAATCTGCCACCAGCTGGTCGCCTAAAACCATCGGCTGGTTCTCAAATCCAAAAGCTGGATTGTATAACACTCAAAAGCTGATACCAGACGTTGTATCAAAATGCTACGTTCCAACTTAATAAAACGGCGTCGCATAGCTGACGTCATCAAATCCGATCGATAACCCTCGCGCAATACCAGCCGCAAGCTACAGGAAACCAGACGCAAGCTATAGTAGAGTTGACCATCGTTGACATCTACTCTCAGCTGGACAACCAGCAGGCACACGCGAACAGATCCCACCAGCTGGTACCAGACGCAACACTCAAAACGGCGTCGCACCAACTAATCAAAATGCTACCGTTTTGCCCTCAACAAACGAGATAAAGCAGCAGCTGGATACAAACATGCTACTAGCTTTCACTTAACACAACGCATCCAGATTTCACTAAAACGATGGTGTTTAGGAATCTCGCGTTACCAAAACACGCTACGACTGGATTTCACCAAATCGACCGGCTTTCACCACGAAACCAGATCTCACAACCAGATCTCTACTCAAAAATACGAAAACTTCCAGAATTGCTTAAAATGAGAAATCTGACCCGAAAATACTAACCAAACTTCCAAACAGAGATCTGAACCACCAGAAATCTCTAAAATCCGATTAATTCCAACAAATTAATCTTAATTACATTTCAGGTCTCACAATGCTAGCTCGACTCAGGTCATCAATCGAATAGTCAGGCTCAAGATGTATGCATGAATGCCAATCAATAACAGATCACAAGCATACTCAGTATCAAGTAAACATAGCAAAGTATTCACATAAGAACCAAATCAGATTTGTTCAAATAATCTCTCAATCAATGCATTCAGCTCACAACATAAAATATCCCATGCTTATGCTACAGCTGTTTAAAGAAGCTCAAATCCGCACCTCCATCCTCAGTACAGGATCTACCTCCACAGATCTCACGAAGACAGAGCACTACAGCCTGCTCAAATCTGCAGCCTTTCTAACTCACGGCAAACAGAAGCTCAAATCTGTCAAAACAGCTAGCAAATCAACTCATAACTAAGCTCAATCAGCTTACATCCTATGGTCAAGTACTCAGACCAGTCACAACTAAACAACCTAGGCTCTATCAGCTCTAAACCAAGCTTAAAACGAGAAAGAATCACTTACTCGAAAGCTCAAATCAGAACGAAGGAACTATTGGCCTCAACTCGTGAAAATTTCGAACTCTGCAACAACTTCGCAACCTCTCTACACGTCGATCTAAAGCTCCAAACTGGTATCAAGCGAAAGATCTTAAGTAGACGAGCTCAACGCCACCAATCTTGCTCCAAACGGCCGTAACTCGACGGCAATCGGAGAAGTGGGGTTTGAATGAACAGTACTAATCGAGGGTTCTCTGGAAGAAGATAAGAAAATTGGGCTCGAAAATGACTAAGTGTTGATCGACACTTATATTTAAATCCCCAAGTCAAAGCTACAGTGAAAATCAATCACCAACAAACTCAGATCTTAGCGCTATTCAGATTTCAGCGCTACCTCAGATCTGGCTCCGCTATCTCAGATCCGACTTCGCTACACTACACTAGCGCGCAACCATCAAACTACATCGGGCTACTTAATTAAAATGACGTAGCATAAGGGTCCTGTTCACTAACGCTAAACGACGTTGCGTGGCCTCCAAATCTAAAACAGATTTCACACACTAAGACCCGCTAACACTCATCCAGATTTGACCAAATCTGAAATCCTCAAACCGCACCGGTCTATTCCAAACTCACGAATCGGACCGACCCACACTGTACTGTTGACCAACAATTGACTTATCTTCGCTAACCAAATCTGTTTCCTCTCGCAACACCAGATCTGACTGTCACCCAAAACGACATCGTATCAATCGAACTCATCTAATAATATGGTACGGCGTCGTATTGCCTCTCGCTCTAGATTCCCTTACTCAAATCTGATCCCTCAGCTCAGAGTCTCCAAAGCAGCTCAAATCTGATATCTTCCGATACCAAATCAAACCCGATAGCGACCAACAACTCAAATCTGATATGTTCTATGCCAAATATGAAAATCCAAGAATCACCAGCAGACAAACAAATCCTTCAAATCTGAAAAACCGATAGTTAACGTTTCCATTAGCTAATCCTCGCTCAGATATGATTAACTAATTAAATCAACATTAACCAATTTCTAGTCCTCACATTCCCCCCCCCCTAAAAATGGATTTCGTCCTCGAAATCAAATTACGGCAACAGATCCTAATCAAGTTAAAAACACCATAAACCACCAAGACTAACACCAAAAATCTACCCAGCATAACTAAATGCTTAACAAAATCACAAATCATGGGCACACATCAATTCAAAACACGAGATTAACAAGCCAGAAGTTACCTAAAATACTACTGTCAACGCTCAAACAGACGAGGCCACTCCTGTCTCATCTTCTCTTCGACTTCCCATGTGGATTCCTCTCTATCATGCTTGCTCCATTGGACCATCACCAACGGTATAATCTTATTCCTCAGTTGCTTCTCCTTCCTATCCAGAATCCGTACTGGATATTCAATATATGATGGATCTGGATAACATATTCAGATCTGTGTTTTGAATTACACAAAACCTATTATTGTGTTTCTAATGTCTTTACGTAGTGTACAGATATTAAGATCAACAAGTAGAGAAATCTGAAGAAAGCTGCATCGCCTAACGAGAGTTCTGGGAGTTCGATCAGACGTAAGTGGGAGAACTTTATAGAGAGGAGAAATCTGGAAGATTGAAACAGGAGAAATCTGGCAGAGATGATGAAGAGAAGAAGGGAAGCTGTTCAATAAAATCTGGACTACAGGAGAAATCTGTTTAAGAACGTAAAGTAGAAGAAGTCTGATCGAGTAAAGAGAATGATGAAGATGAAGTCTGGATCGCTAAAGAAGGAGAAGTCTGATCAATATTAAGTAAGGAAATCTGGACGTGAAGAAAAGAAGTCAGGAGAAATCTGATCAGCAGAGTAATCTGGAGAGATCTGTTGAAGTCTGGCAGACGTATGAAGAGGAGTCTTGATATGAACAGTAGAAATCTGAAATTTTGAGAGGAGAGTCTCGAAGAAATCTGTTGTACAGGAGGAGTCTGGCAGACGTAAGCGAGAAGAGATCTGAAGAAGAATTAATGAAGAGTATGTTGATAACAGGAGAAATCCGGGAGAAGTCTGGAAGAGATCGATGAACAGGTGAAGTCTGATGAAGAACCTAGAAGAGATCGATGAACAGGTGGAGTCTGATGAAAAACCTGGAAGAGATCGATATACAGGAGAAATCTGGATCAAATCAGAGAATAAATTAATTCAGACGTCTGGACATTTGCAAAGAGAAGAAGCGAAACAGAAGATGGAATCAGACGTCGAAGAACAAAAGAAAAGATTAATTCAGAGAACGATCCAGATGTTATTCAGACGCAAAAGAGGAATCTGAATCAGATGTGGAGCAGCTGATTCAGATGTTGGATTAAAGATATTCAGATGTTGTCCAGAAGATGAATCAGCTGATGAAGACGTATAACAGATTTTGAATCAGCTGTTGCAACGAAGTTAAATCAAATAGTTGCGATCAGCTGTTGGATAAGATAAATCAGCTGTTGCGCAAAGACGTAAAACAATCAGACATTGAACCAGTCGTTGCGCTAAGAATGAAGATGTTTTCAGATGTGACCAACAGCTGAAGGCAGACGAGAACAGCTGAAGAGATCTGAAAATAGAGCTGAAGAGAGATCTGATGTACAGTAGATATCTGAACAAAGAGCTGAAGAGATCTGATGTACAGAAGAGATCCGAACGAAGTAAGATATGAGCGAAGATATCTGGATCATAGCTGAAGAAGAAGAAGAAGAAGATCAAATCAGATGTGAACAGCCGAAGCTGCATCAAGAATCCGAGCGAAGCTTATATGCAAACAGATGTAGCAGAAGGTGAATCAATTTGAATAAGGAAATTCAAATTGATGTTTTGACGAATAAATCCACAAGCAAACAAAGAACAAAGAATCAAATCAGCTGATGAACAATGTTGTGAACAAATAAGCAAATCAGCTGATGAACAGTATTGTGGACAAATACGATGAATAGAAGCGACGGCTGATATCAGCTATTGATGTGAAGAAAACCAACAGCTGAGTGAGCAGCTGTTGAGCGAAGTGTTGTGACGAAGAAAAGACAACAGTTGAGCGAACAGCTGTTGAACAATTTGTTGGAGTACATTCAACTGTTGGGACGCAATCAACATTCAAAATGGAAAGAATCAATGGCTGAAATTAAGTCGTACAAATGCCTTAAATCAAGGGAACAAGATTAGTACTATTCTGGGAAATAGTACAATATACAGAGGATGATTTCACCAATTTGGGAAGAAGACAAATTAGCTTTTACAAGCGCAGAAAGGGTTTTTGAATCTACTGTCTAACGACCATATTTGAATGGAAGATATATATGTTAGAGTAGATGCCCAACTAGCCCACTTGTGGCATGTGGGTTTATAGACTTGTATATGACAGTCTTTATATATGATATTCGCATTTGTTTATGGCATTCTTTATCTTCATTATGTTTATATAATGTTAACAATTGTGTTGGATAAAGACCTAGAATGCACCATAGTGTATGTTAGATGTGATAGTGGGTATGACGGCTATCATGAAACACATCTAATAGTCACTGTGTATTCTGAATTAGTTCCTAGTCGATTGGACCGTAAAAATGAGGATAAGGCCGCCCGAGCTCGAGACTAGTATCTGTGATGCGAAGTACCATGTTTCATTGGTAGGGAACATTGTGATGTTCTGAGCATGCAGATGGATAGTGACCTGGTGATCTATCGAACTACCCTCGTTCGGACTTTCCAAGTGGTTACCATTTGTCGAGTGGATAAGTCCGAGGTCTTGGTTGTACTGATTAGTCCTCACGACTCGAGACGTCATTGAGACTCTACATGATAGGCGTCTCACTTTGACCCGTTTGCCGACTCACA
>KV002030.1:3690-25149 GCA_001598015.1 Dorcoceras hygrometricum | reverse complement strand
TCACAAGCGCATCTGCTGAATTCAATAGTCAACATTCCAAAATGTTGACTAACACGCGTCACTTCCTCGCTCAATCTCACGCTACGCGCGATGTCTGCCAGCAGCAACTTCAATTCGCACCAAAGCCAGCAGATCTTCATGCGTCACGCTGATGTCACCATATCTGCTGATTCCAATTCCACCAGCAGGAGCTACAGTAACTTTGACCAGCGTTGACTCCGCTACAGTAGCGTGCTATTAACAGCTTTGCACCAAAAATTTGCTACGTTATGATTCTCCAAAATTCAACGCAACATTCGAAATCAGCAGGAACTTCAATCCTTTCGCAAATTCCTCAAAACACACGTGATTAATCCCAAATCAAATCAATTAATCACTAATCTAACTTCTCAATCCTCACAACTAGAACTCGATCTCTTCTTGAAATTCTTTCCTCTAGGCTTAAATCTATGGTGACTCAACGACTGCGGCATCTGAGGAGGCTCAAAGAATACATCCCTTCAGGTACGGGATGAAAACCTTGTCCAGCTTGCGGCTCAACTCTAGATTGTCTGTTCAGAATACTTTCTTCAATCTCGATTGCTCTATCCACAGCCTCAAAGTAAGTAGACGGAGAACCAGCTATCACCAGATTGAATAAATCCAACCTCAAGCCTTCCACAAACTTATTCCTCTTCGCCCTCTCATGACCAAAAACGTGAGGGACATGCGGCAGTAGAGAAGAGAATTGTCTAGCATACTCAGCTACTTTTAGATTTCCCTGCACCAAGTTATCAAATTACCTCTCCTTGGTGTTGAAATACGATTCTGGAGTGTACCCCTGGTATAAAGAAGTACAGAAATTCTCCCAAGAGATCACTACACCCATCTCTCGCATGGCTCGGGAAGCACCCTTCCACCAGTGTTGTGCATGTTCTCTAAATTGAGGTACGGCCAACTTCAGTATCTTCTCATCAGAATAGTTCAATGTATCAAACAATTCCTCCATATGTTCTAACCAACCCTCGGTCATCATCACCACTCTTGGCTCCATCAAACATGGGAGGATTCATCCGCTGAAATCTAGCTAGAACCAACTCCATCTCGTCAACCTGTCGAGTCAGATGTTCCACCTCAACCTCGGCCTGCCTCTCCCGATGGTGCAAAGGAACACTAGGTTGAGCTACTACCTCATCCTCAAAGCTAACATTAGCTCTCGACACAAACACCCTCTGCCTAGCCGCTCTACCTCTCCTCGACGGCATCTAAGAGGCACTCAAAGGTAAGCACAAAAGCAGTTAAATCATATAGTCAAGCACAAACAACAGATCAATCATTGTGCCTAGACTCAAGTGTGATAGAAAAAATCGAGCTTATCCCAGTTTAAGATCTGATATCAAAATGTCTGGCCAGGTGCTCTTAATCAAAGATTAAGCACGCAAAACACGAAAGATAAAAAGTGGTTAAAATGTTTCTTTTCGGCCTGAACTAAAAAATAATTCTTCAAAGTATTTAATACTCAAAACACAGACTTTAACTCAAAAGTCAATCCAAAAAATCTTAATAATCACAAAAGTGTTACATATACACAGTTAAGAATCAACAATACAGATACACAGGGCATTCCCTGGCAAGGACTAAATATAAAATATTCATAAATGGGAAATCAAACTCGTCTAAGGGGCTTCACTAGCCGACGCATCTCTCAGTCCAGCTGATCTACCTAAAACTCCTACAATGGTCAAACACACGACCAAAGCAGCCCCAAAGGAAACAAACGAGGTCAAACCTCAGTACGAAGAGCAACATACAATAGCTATCAGATCATACATTCAACATATGATGTCGTGTAATGCATGAAGGCTGTAAAGAATTATCGGTAATCAAGGCACAGCGACCTCCGTCGGCAAATCAATATCTTGATAAATCATTGGAACCCAAACTCAGCAACTTCCGCTGGCAATCATAACTCAGTGAAAGCGTTGGATTCTCTGGCATGAAAACTCAGTCGGGCCATCACAACTCAGTGATGCAGTAAATATCAAGGCAAGACAACTCAGTCGGCCAATCCCAACTCAGGGATGCATTTGGTCTCAAGGAATTCAGGCTCAATATGAATGCGTGTATGCAATGACAATAGAATATGAACAGTATGCAATATATCACAAAACAACATAATCAAACAGCTGTATAAATCACACACGGGTATAAAACATCACAACTCAGGCTCTACCATACGATACTAGGCTGAGCGACTCCGATCGCAGCCACAACACAACAGCATACTACACATCACAAGCATATCAGTCATGGCAACTCAGCACGTAGGCATCCTAACACAGCATGCATAACACAGGAATAACAGCTCGGCAACTCAGCACAAGCCTAACAGGTTACCGCACGCAGCATACACACGACAAGGCTAAGGAAACTCAGCACACAACATAATGTTCACATGCTTATCTCAAAGCTGTAAATACAAGCTCAATTCGTGTCTTTGCTCAAATCCTACCACAGATACTCAATCCAAGCTCACGAATGAAACATCAAGCTCGTTGCCCAAACCATAGCTCTCGGCCAACAGCTCATGGCCACCAACACAAGTCAAAAACTCAAGAGAGCTACGGATCTGCAAAACATCTACGGATATCAACATAGATTCACGTTCAAACAGCTCACGGCCTAAACCTCAAAGGTCGCACAGCTCAAACTCTGTCGCTAAGCTCAAACCCAGCCCAAATAAAGATATCTAAGGGCCGAAAACAACACTAAAAACTTCAGTTACCTCAAACGAAGCTCAACTCGTTTGGAAAGTGCTAAAATTCGAACACTTCAACTTCTCGTCAATTTCTCTATTTTGGTCGCTACCGACCTCCAAACTGGTAAGAGGTTAAAGATCTCGAACAGATGCTTCCAGCTATAGCACCCTTGATCAAAACCGGCCAGCCAAACTCAGGCAATAGGAAAAAGAAGATATCGGGTGAACAGTGCTAACGAGGGTTTCCAGAGAGATACTATTGAGAGAAGATAAGTATCGTGGGGTGTAAAAATGACTAAGTGTTGGTCAATGGTCAAATATATATACCACTTAGCTTTCTCAAGTCTGATCTACAGTGCCTTCAGATCAGCTCAGACCTCTGCACTGTATCAGCTTACGCATGCAGCTCAGCACGCACAACAATTCAGCTCGGGTATTCAAGACAGTTTTCTCGTACCCATATCAGACCACACACCTCAGATCAGATCACCCTAGCAGATCAGGTCTCATCTACAGTGCCTTCAGTCAGCTCAGACCCCGACACTGTTCCAGCTTAGGCACGAAGACATAACTCAACTTTCGCACCAACAGATCACAGCCTCAATATATCACGCTACCAGACAGATCACTCTTACAGATCAGCTCTCGTGCAAATATCTTCTTTCAATGTCCAGCTCAGTTTGCACGCTCAGACCAGCTCAGAGCATTCAGATCAGCTCACGATCTCCAGTACAGTACGCATATCTAAGCTCACGATGCTCTATTCAGCGTACTATGGTCAGCTCAGCTCACAGAGTAATCCTTATTAACAATTCTCTCCAAGCTGTACGTCTCAATCATTTTACGACTAGGCTGATAACTTGTAACAGTTCAGACACTACCCATGATATGTCTACTCAGTTCGGGACATCATACAAGTCTCTAATCTGAATCCGGATTACTCTGCTTCACGACCAGCTATTAGCTCAGGCCTCAACTCTGAATGCAGACTCATAATAGCAACTTGGTTCAGCTCACAAACTCAACACAGCTGAACACGATCTAGTCCTTAACCGACAGTTGCACCCTTCCTGGTCTAAATCAAACAGCCCACACTACTGTACTTCGTACCAGTTCGCAGCAGTCAAAATAGCACCCTTAAACATATCAGTTTACAGGGCTCTCATCCAGTTTACGGGCAAACTGTTCTGCACAGCATCACAAAGACCAGCACAGCTTCACCGTTCAGCTCAAAACCTAAGCTGTTCTACACCAACAGCCAGTCACACGCTCAGATCTCATTGCTCAGCTCAGAACACTGCCTCACTACCAAAGCTGAAATCCATTTGCGACCCAAAACTCAAATCCGACATCAGCTATCACAGTAGCAGGTCAGTTCACACAAGCTAAGCTCAACTACGCTACGCATTGCTTCCAGAACAGCTTGCGTATACCCTGCACCACTCTAAGCTGAATCTCCACTTCTTATCTGCACTTCTTATCAACTGAACTCAATTCTTTGCTTATATGATATCGTTCTTCAGATGATCTGTTCGGCTCTGTTCTGATCTGATTCCAACTTGACCTGCACTCTCAAATAAACTGTTAGAAACATAATAACAAGTTTTATATTCATCAAAAGTAAGATCTGATCTGTTTATAGATCCAACAATCTCCCCATCTTATATGAGAGCAAAACTAGGATAAGCAGAATGCAAACTGAAATGGTTTTCAAAGTAGTTCTCCCCCTTTTTGTGGCAATCAAAAAGGTTAAGAAATCTTGTCTCTCCTAAATATTCAAATTAAACTTCCCCTACAACAGCACGGATTTCTATTTTCGAAAAGAAATTTTGCAGGGACGACAATTTATAAAAAAATAATTCACGAATTGAAACGATCTTTTGACACAAAAAATTTTTAAAACATTTAAAACACTTTGTAGCACAGATAGAAATTTTGCAGATAAGACAAAAAACTGACAGAGCACAGGATTTTTCGAAACCAAACAAGTGCTACTGATTTGCCCATTTATAGAGATTAACAGATAAAATGATAATAGAATTAACAAAATCTCTTTCAATTTTCTATTTCGCCCTTGTTCATTAGTTCAAGGAATTGAAAATTTCATTGCAATCTCAAACAAATAAGCCGACAACTGAAAGATTATGATCTCACAATGATCTTTTCTCACTTGTTCTATGAACACCACGTAGCACATACAGATCCCTTCTTGAATTATATGTGTAACCTTGATAAAAGATATTCATTGTGATTCAAAAGTCATTACTCCCCCTATCTTTATAGTATGAGCTTGAAAACATTTTTTTAAATTTTGTAGAATAAAGTTTTCAATTTAAAATGCTCTTTCAAGAACAACTACTCCGATAGCAATTGATAGGATCAGATGATCACAAAAGTGCTCTAATACCACTTAATAGATCGAACAAAGAACAACACAGATATTAGATGGGGGTTAATAAACTCTTTTCAAAATATTGGTTTTTTAAAAGGATTTTTCAGATCAGTTGTGTTAACAACTGAATCCAATACTCAATCTATTCTGTACTCTTGAGAAATAAATAATTAAGCAGAAATATCTCAATTAAACAGTGAACTCAAAAATGCAGATGTATGCGAACTGAAATAAGAACATAGCGTAGGAATTTGTTTCTGGAAGATCGAAGCAATGCTTGTACGTCTTCCCTTCTTCCAGTCTGGAAGAATGTTCACTACAAGGCTTTGAATAAGATACAGTGTAGCGCCCCAAAATCCTAAAGAACCACAAGTTGATTAGCCTTTCTTTTCCAAGGGCTGATTCGAGTTGAGCATCCAGATTTTTGTACAAATCTGATTTGTTTTCTTCCTTTCAGATTTCAGGCAATGGCCAGAAGGTCCCGAAAGGATTTCGCCCAAGCACAAAATTTATGGAATCCAGACTTTGTTTTCTTTGAAAACCCTGTATAAAATGATTTACGTGAGTCTCTGGATCCATTTGGTTGCACTTAAAACTTTTAGTTTCTCTAAAAGTAGTTTTCCGGTGTGCTTGTGGAGACTTCCAACCGCGATCATCTGTACGTTGCGACCTTCATTCAGGCAAGTAACTTCGATTCTTGCTGTATTGAGAAAACATATATTGCTCGTTGTTTTCTATGTATGCTTGCCAGTTCAGTTCAGTTTAGCTTCAGAAATGTTGAGTATAAGATATGGATTCACTGCCTTGACACTTTAGTTTTGAGGAAACTCACCAGAAAGTTAACCAGGAATGATGTACCTTAAAATACACTGAGTGTGAGACCTGAAATTGTAAAAGAGATCATTTGGTTGGAATTAATCGGTTTTTATAGATTTCTGGTCGTTTGGATCTCTGTTTGTAAGTTTGGTTTGCATTTTCGAGTCTGAAATAGCATTTGGAACAATTCTGGAATTTTTTGTGTTTTTGAGTTTTGGGAGGTTTGAGCTGGTTTTGTTGTAGCAGCTGGTCGGTGGCAAATCCAGCCGCAATGGTTTAATTGGTAAGCGCGAGTTTTTGCTACGCCGTCGTTTCTATGAAGTCTGGTAGCGTGTTTTGTATCCAGCCGTTGCGGTTTGGTGTGTTTGTATTTAATGGCAAACGACGGCGTTTCGATAAGTTGGCGCGACGTCGTTTGGATGTTGCGCCTGGTACCAGCTGGTGGGATCGGTTCGTGTGTGCCTGCTGGTTGTCCAGCTGGGAGTAGATGTCAACGCTGGTCAACTCTACTGTAGCTTGCTTCTGGTTTTCCTGTAGCTTGCGGCTGGTATTGCGCGCAAGAGTTAGCGACCGGATTTGATGACGTCAGCTGTGCGACGCCGTTTTGATTAGTTGCAACGCTGCGTTTTATTTGTTGCGGCTGGTACCAGCTTTTTATTTCGAACCGGTCGCAGGAAGCGACCAGCTTTTGGGATTTGAGAACCAGTCGTGTGTAGTGTCCTACGACGTCTTTTTGTGTGTTTGGGATTCTGTTTTGCGGGGTTCGACCAGCCGATGGTTTGTGGGTGCTGCTGGTTATGTTGGTGGAATTTTAATCAAATTTCAGCAGCTACGGGATTATATATATAGGAAGACTTGGTCTTCGATTGAGACATCAGATCCCATACTTAGAATATTTTCCCGACATTCGTTCTCTGTTTCTCGAACCCTAGAGCACTGTTCACCGTGAGCTTCTCCGGTGAATTCCCGTCGATCCCGGCCGTCGTTTTGGACGTTTGAGGTAGCGTTGGACTCCTCTTGAGAAGCTCTTCCATTTCGTACCACTTTTGGAGGCTAGTGTTCGCTAGAGAGAGATCGCGAAGCTGCTATCTCCGGCAGTGTGTTTGTGTGCGCAGGTAGCCTTTGGGTTTAAGCTTTGAGATCTCGTTTCTAATTGTGAATTAGCTCTCTGTGAAGTTTTATTGGTAGTAATGGTGTTGGTTGAGCGTAGCTCCCAGCCGTGAGCTTCTGTTAGCATCCCTGAGAATTATGCTTCGTTGTTTAGCAGGTTTTCGACCTAGATTTCTCGGGATCCCTTCGTAGTAATTGTTGCTCAATTTTGAGGTACGGATTGAGCTTGTATTTACAGCGAGGTTATGGCTTGAATAATTTGTGAGATGGCTATTTGCTGGCTGCGGTGATTTGTTGCCTGTTGAGGCTGCTGTTTGTGAGACTGGCCGTGAGTTATGTGGTGTAGACTTGCTGATGTTATTATTGTTTCGCATATGTTTATATGCTTGTTATTCCAGCATGTTGCATACACGCATTTGCATCTCCTTTCAGCTTTCGCAGCCATTGCCTTGTTGTTGTTGTTGTTCTGTTTACTTACCAGGATGCGAGGGCGAGCGGTGATTCCGCACTCTCATTTCCCCTATGCGCCGAGTGGTTAGCTACCACAGTTCATAGGTTGGGTTGTTGATGCATCTGGTAAGTGGGAGAGTAGGGGTGAGTGGGTAGCTCCCACATGTCCTACACTCACCGTGGCCACTTATTCTGTTGCAGATCCAGTTGAGCTGTTGTTTCCTTTCTCATGCATAGCATCTGCATTTTATTCATGATGTTTACTGCTGTTTATAGTTGCTCTCCGTACTGGGGTTTGACCCCATGTCCCTCTGGGGCTTGGTTTGTTTTCCTTGCCTGTTGTGTTGTCCAGGTTACTCAGCTGGTCGTGGAGTTAGCCCAGCTGGAGGTGCCCCAGGAGGTGGTTAGAGTATCCCAGTAGCGTATAGCATATTTATTTGTATCGGTCCAGTTAGCCGGGGAGATGCCCTGTGCTTCGTTGGTGTATTTGAGTGTTGGAGTCTGATACTTGTTTTATGCTATAATGTTATTGTTGTTGTGATTTTCGTAAGCTGGGATTCTATTTTGAGTATCGTATTATTTTAAATTATATTGTTTTAAATCGTCAGGCCAAACGCGAAAATTTTACCCGATTTTTAGTAGCTTCCGCATGTGTTTCGGTGTTTTTACTCTGATTAGAGCACGAGGCCTGACACTGAGTTGTACAGATTCCAGAGAAGTTCTTGTTTCTGAAGTACCAGGGAGACTCTGGACATTGAATTTGAACGAATAAACAACGCTGGTTCGATCAGGAGCAAGTCCTGGTTTGAGAAGCGAAGTTAGTTTGTTTAAATTCTGTCTAAGTCGAAGCATGGTTAGTGTCCATCAGTAATCGCACTTGCTGCAATTCAGTAGTTGCTCTGTTCCTTTCCAGCAGTTGCATTCGATTGTTAGGATCAGTAGTTGCTCTGTTCCTTTCCAGCAGTTGCATTCGATTGTTAGGATCAGTAGTTGCTCTGTTCATAACCAGCAGTCATATCACATCGTTGTGTTCAGTTGTTGACATCTGTTTATTGTTCAACGACATCGATTAGTACAATTGTTCCAAGTCGCGACTGGTTTCTCTTGCGACTGGTTTCTCTTGCGACTGGTTTTCTTGAGACTGGTTTGCTTGCGAATGGTTTCTCTTGCGACTGGTTTGCTTGCGACTGGTTTCTCTTGCAACTGGTTTCTCTTGCGACTGGTTTCTCTTGCGACTGGTTCCTGTGTCTCTTGCGACTAGTTCATACCAACGTCTGCTTCTTAGCGTCGCTTGTTTTAGCACTTTCGAGTATTTTCCTTAGAGCTGGTTCTCAACCCAAGTAACTGTACACTCAGTAGCAATTTTAGTGATTCCACCAGATTCCAGTGATCGAATTTCGATCAAGAGCCAGTATATAGCTATTCCAGAAAGAAGTAAAGTTCAGACTTCAGATTTATTGAGGACCCGATCTTGGTGAAGGGACAGGATTACAGTAGGACCGTAATCCCTTCATGGAAGGGACAGGATTATTGAAATATTGTAATCCCTTCACAAGAGAATTACTGATCAGTATTTATCATGCTTCATGCACAAGGACCAACAGAGAGCCTCTAGTTCATAATTATTCATTATAAGCAATTCAGATTCGAGCTTTGAATTGTCTTTGTTTAGCGAGTTTCAGTTCAGTCGCCTGCATTATGTATTTGTTATTTCCAGTTTTACTTGTTGAGCCTCTAGGCTCACTAGTTTTCTCAATGTAGGTGAGGCATCTCAGGAGCAGGCGGGAGGTGCAAGTTGATTCGGATTGGGGTAAATGTGTTTGTCAATGGCCGGCGTCTTCCGCAGAGGCATAGCTTTTGTTGTTTTGGATCTTTTGTCATTTGTATTAAGATCTGTTACAACAATTGAGAACTTATGTAAAGTTCGGTAGTTGTAACTCCTAAATTTGTATTGAATGGAAATCTGTTCGACACCTGTTATTTCATAGTTTGTCCTTTGGCGCCAATCAGTTTCATTCAGTTTTATTTCAGTTTACATATTCGAATTTGGTCCTTCCATTTGTTTTAAATTTGACTTTTTCCCACTCTGTTGACTCCCTTGGGTCTGGGCGTCACAACTTGGTATCAGAGCGACGGTTCTGAGATAAACACATCTTCCAAGTCTGGAGCAGCTTTCATCGTCCGCATCTCCTGGTTTGTGAGTTTTATTTTATGATAAGAGTTCTTTCTCTTTCAAGTTCTGATCTTATGTTGTGGTGGATTTCGGGCTATAGATTAAGATGTCAGGAAGAGGGAGAAATAGAAGAAGCAACCTAGATGATGAAACAAATTCAGATAGCAATGATCGAATTGCCCAACTCTTAGAACTAATGATAGAGAAATCCGCCCGAGGCAACGGACAATCTTCTAGTAGCAGGGGACCACATTATGATGATTCCCAGGAGAGGTTTCGAAGACAGAAACCGCAGGAGTTTAGTGGTACTACAGAACCGCTGGTTGCTGAGAGCTGGATTAAATCCATGGAAGTAATTTTCTAGTACCTTCAGACTCCAGACTTGGATAGGCCAAGGTGCGCCATCTATATGTTAAGGGGTGACGCAATGATCTGGTGGGAGGGAACGAAGTTGTCTGTAGACTTGGTGAATCTCTCGTGGGAAGAGTTCAAAAGAGTATTCTATGAGCAGTATTTTACTACGGATAAGAGGTCTGAGTTGAAGCGAGGATTCTTGACCTTGAAGCAAGGGAGTTTGACTGTGCAAGAGTACATCCAAAAGTTTGAGAGAGGCTGTTTGTGACGTCCCAATCCTCATGGGGTCACAAAAGAATAATAAAAAGAAAAGAAGGGCTGAATGAGAATTGTTATAAGCTGTACTTCTTATAACTAAATCAAAATTCAAACACAAACATAATATGGTGCCAAGTACTGGAACAGCTGAAACTTCTTTAATATCAGATGTTACAAAAGTGCAAATGCGATATTACAACTTTGCAATTCTATATGAATTCACTATTGTTGTAATAGATCTAATACAGACTTAACAAAAGATCAAAAACAACAACAGCGGCTGCGGAAAACATCGGCCGTAGATAAACACAATCACCACAGCTGGTTCAGTCGCTGCCTCCCGCCTGCCCCAGCTCTGTCCCACCTGCACCATTTTAAAACTAATGAGCCTAGGGGCTCAGCAAGTAAAATCTGAAGATAACAATTTCGCATAATGCAAGCAGACATCTAAACATATCTTAACTTATCAAAACAGTTTAAAGGAAGTCATTCATCAGCTTTCATAAACTTTCTTTCGTTAAACTTGGAAATGGGGAATATGACCCAGATCCCATTCTTATTTTCTTGTAATTTATGGCTTAGAAGCTTAGGTCCGTGGTGCACCTGATCAAATGACTACTGATATCAGCCTTAGCATTTAGCTCGTGGTGAAGGGGCAACTGACATCTGGACAGCTGCTCACCCTTCCATGGTGACCGTCTGTTATCTATGCCATAAATCCTTAAATTGAAACGTTCTTCCTTTAAACTCATAGCTGGTTGAAATTTGATTTTGAAATAATCGCAAATGACTACTGATATCAGCCTTAGCATTTAGCTCGTGGTGAAGGGGCAACTGACATCTGGACAGCTGCTCACCCTTCCATGGTGACCGTCTGTTATCTATGCCATAAATCCTTAAATTGAAACGTTCTTCCTTTAAACTCATAGCTGGTTGAAATTTGATTTTGAAATAATCGTTCGGGTTCACAGTGCTTCAAAATTCTTTCTTTAAAACTTCTTTAAAACATTGTCGAGTATCGAGTTCTACTGCTGAGACTTACGCTAAAAGGAATCAGCTGTTACTAAGGGAAACAATGTGATTATAGTAAAACAGACGCAAGGATATTCGATAACATTGAAACAGATGTAGTAAATGAAACGACGTCGTTAGTGTAAGAAAATCAGACGTTGCGTAAACAATCAGCTGCTGGTTCTAAGGAAATCAGCTGCTGGATGAAATCAGCTTTTGGTTCTAAGGAAATCAGCTGCTGGATGAAATCAGCTGTTGGTTCTAAGGAAATCAACTGCTGGATGAAATCAGATGTTGGTTCTAAGAAAATCAGCTGCTGGATAAAATCAGCTGTTGGTTGTTGACCGTAGTCAACTCAGCTGTAAGATAAACAATAATGAAGAACTAACCCAACCCAGACGCAAAACAACTCACGGCTGAACGTAACACTTAGAATTTTCTTAACACAAAGATAACTGCTGAAAAGGGGAACTACTGAGTATAACTTGGTGTTGTAACATCAAAACGACGGCTGCGCTATCAGCCGTTGCCTATCAAACCAGACTTAACTTCTGATTCGACTAGCAACTCCGATTACATAGCGTCAAGTTCCGATGTCACCATCCATCGGAAGGAAGATCATTCATGAACGTACTACTTAAACCCGATTGCTCAACATTTTGAAAACAACATTTTCATCTTATTCATCGAATCACTCTTTAAAACCTTGTAACAAAAACAAAACTGGAACCCAATCATCAAAGCACTTCCTAAAACATGCTTAAACATGAACATAACTTATGTTAACATAAACAGGCAACAATCATGCACTAAAGAACAATATATGCTTTAAAATGGCGTAGAAAAAATCAGCCTTTACTTGCCTTAAACCTGCGAAACACAGAAGCAGCGGGTCTCAACAGGAGTTCTCCACAAGCACCACTACGAGCACTTTGAAGTTTTTAGAGAGAAAGAGAGAAATTTCTGGACAACGATGAAACTCTCTTGTTATGAAAACAATCATATACGGGATATGACTTGTAGTAGGTATTAACACTCGAGTAGGCATGGGATCCTACCAACCCGTGTCCTTTTACAAGAATTTGTCACATATTCCCTACTATTATTTTGAATTTGAAAACTTTACCAAAACATTTTAAAAAAAAACTATTTTAACTCTCTTGTTATGAAAACAATCATATACGGGATATGACTTGTAGTAGGTATTAACACTCGAGTAGGCATGGGATCCTACCAACCCGTGTCCTTTTACAAGAATTTGTCACATATTCCCTACTATTATTTTGAATTTGAAAACTTTACCAAAACATTTTTAAAAAAAAAACTATTTTGGTCCAGCTGAGGGCATTTTAAACTAAAATCTGAATCTGCTCGTGTTTATGCTCGGACGACAGCTGCCTGGAAACCTTCCGCGTCATGTCTCAAAGCAACAACTGAAAATCAGCTGTTAAAACAAACGAAATAAACCTAAGGCTGAAATACGCAATATCAAATAAGCCCTTGAAATAGAAAAGGGTTAAATATGTGGTCCTATGGATTTTGGGGCGTTACAACTCTACCCTCCTTAAAAGAAATTTCGTCCTTGAAATTCACTTATCAAACAATTCTGGGTAACGACTAAGCATATCAGCTTCTGTTTCCCACGTAGCTTCTTGTTCAGATTGATTGAACCATTGCACCTTAACCATAGGAATACTACGGTTTCTCAGCTTTCTAATTTCTCGAAGAAGAATCCTCTCAGGTCTCTCTTCGTAACTTAAATCTGATGCTAGCTGAATAGGTTCATGACTTAATATGTGAGATGGGTTAGGAATATATTTCCTCAAAGCTGATACATGGAATACGCTGTGCACTGCTGACAGCTGCAGGGGCAACGCTAAACGATAGGCTAACGTCCCTACTCTTTCTAAAATCTCATATGGTCCAATATATCTGGGACTCAGCTTCCCTTTCTTCCCAAAACGCATAATTCCCTTCATTGGAGCAACTCTCAAAAATACGTGGTCGCCTACTACAAAATTCAGCTCCCTTCTCCGGTTGTCTGCGTAACTCTTTTGCCTACTTTGAGCAGCTTTCATCCGCTCCCTAATATTCCTAACAGCTGATGCTGTTTGCTCCACTACATCTGGTCCTAAACTAGTTCTTTCACCAACTTCGTCCCAATGAAGAGGTGTTCTACATTTACGACCGTAGAGCGCTTCATATGGAGCCATCTGTATAGCTGATTTATAACTATTGTTATACGCAAACTATACTAGAGGTAACTTCAGCTCCCAGCCTTCGAAAAAATCTACAATACAAGCCCTGAGCAAATATTCCAGAATCTGGATCAATCTTTCCGATTGTCCATCTGTCTGGGGGTGAAAGGCTGTGAAGTTAGCTTCGTACCCATAGCTTTATGCAAACTCTTCCAAAAAGCTGACGTAAATTTCGGATCTCTATCAGATACAATTAGAAACGGGAACACCATGCAACCTCACTAGCTATACATTCCCACTTCCATTTGGGAATAGGCAGTGGCTTCAACAACCCAGCTGGTCTTTGATGTTCAGCCTTCACCAGCTGACAAGTTAAACATTCTGAGACAAATCTGCCAATGTCTCGTTTCATCCCTGGCCACCAGTACAACTGCTGGAGGTCTTTATACATTTTAGTACTCCCTGGATGTACAGTATAAGGGGTTGTATGAGCTTCTGCCATCAAATCTGATCTCAAGGTGTCCACTTGTGGCACCCAGATTCTTCCTTGAATCTGATTACTCCACCTCTGAAAAATAGAGACTGTCTGAAGTTGTTCATATTTCGGCTGACCCTCACGAATTTGGTCCATCAAATCTTATCTCACCAAGATATTTGCTAAGACTGACTTGCTGCTGCTGGTTACTAATTCTAGTCCCAACTTCTCAATTTCAGCTGCCAAGGATCTTTGGACAGTGAGCTGTGCTATCCCAACGGACTTCCTACTCAATGCATCAGCAACCACATTAGCTTTTCCTGGGTGATAGCTGATCGTGCAATCATAATATTTTACCAGCTCCAGCCATCTCCTCTGCCTCATATTCAGCTCCTTCTGAGTGAAAAAGTATTTGAGGCACTTATGATCTGTGAATATCTCACACTTTTCCCCATACAAATAATGTCTCCATATCTTCAAGGCAAACACTACGGCTGCCAGCTCCAAGTCGTGAGTGGGATAGTTTTTCTCATGGTCCTTCAGCTGTCGGGAAGCATAGGATATCACCTTTCGGTCTTGCATCAATACGGCACCTAAACCCATCTTAGACGTATCTGTGTAAATCACAAACTTCCCTTGATCAGACGGCATGGTTAATACTGGTGCTGCTATCAGCGCTTGCTTCAACTTTTCGAAGCTGATTTGGCATTCCGAAGTCCAATCATACTTAACCAGCTTCCTTGTTAACGAGGTCAAAGGGACAACTATCTTGGAAAATCCTTGAATGAATCGCCTATAATAACCGGCTAATCCCAAGAAACCCTTACCTCTGAAACCGACTTTGGTATTGGCCAGTCACGTACAGCTTCTACTTTGGCTGGGTCTACTTCTAATCCATCCTTAGATATAATGTGACCTAAGAATGCTACCTTCTCCAACCAAAAGTTGCATTTACTATACTTAGCGTATAGCTGCTTACTCTTTAGTATTTGAAGCACTGTCCTTCAATTCTCAACATGTTCAACCTTTGTCTTAGAGTATATTAGGATATCATCTATAAACACAACTACAAACTGATCCAAAAAGGGTTGGAAAACTCTATTCATCAGATCCATAAAAATTGATGGGGCGTTAGTTAAACCAAAAGGCATCACTAAAAATTCATAGTGACTGTAACGGGTTCTAAAGGCTGTCTTATATATATCGGATGCCTTAATCTTCAGCTGGTGGTAACCCGACCTTAAATCAATCTTAGAAAAGACTGCTGCTCCTTTCAATTGGTCAAAAAGATCCTCAATTCTAGGAAGGGGATATTTATTCTTAATGGTCAGTTTGTTCAGCTCCCTATAGTCTATACACAGTCTCAAGCTTCCATCCTTCTTCTTAGGCTGTCTTATATATATCGGATGCCTTAATCTTCAGCTGGTGGTAACCCGACCTTAAATCAATCTTAGAAAAGACTGCTGCTCCTTTCAATTGGTCTAAAAAGATCCTCAATTCTAGGAAGGGGATATTTATTCTTAATGGTCAGTTTGTTCAGCTCCCTATAGTCTATACACAGTCTCAAGCTTCCATCCTTCTTCTTGACAAAAAGAACAGGGGCTCCCCAGGGTGAAGTGCTTGGTCTAATAAATCCTTTTTTTAACAGATCTTGTATATGTTCCTTTAATTATTTCATTTCTGAGGGAGCTAAACAATAAGGTGGTCTGGATACAGGGGCTGCTCCTGGAACTAATTCGATCGAAAATTCTAACTCTCTATCTGGCGTCAGTCCTTGCATATCTTCTGGGAAAACTTCAGGAAATTCGTTTACCACCTCCACGTCTGAAAGTTGGGGCTTGCTAGTCACTACTAAGGATGACAGACTTATCATATATCCTACCCCTCCTTTCCTTAAACATCTCTGAGCCTTAAGTGCTGATATAAGGCGAGGAATCCTCCACGTCTGATTGGCTTCAAATTGGAACGGGTCTCCTCTAGGCGGGTTAACTGCTACTGCTCGAGTCTTGAAATTAATTACCACTCCATGCTTGGTTAACCAGTCCATCCCCAAAATCATGTCAAACTCAGGCATCGGCAAAACAATCAAATCTGCGGAAATCGAATTCCCTTGGAGCCTAAGTTCTAAATTCCTAAACATATCATGGGATACTAATTCTTCTCCTGAAGGCACGGTTACACAGAAGCCTACAGCTACACGATCAGGTCCAATGGGTAGCTTCCTAGCAAACTTAGCTGCTATAAATGAATGGGTGGCTCCTGAATCTAGCAAAGCCACAGAAGGCAAACCAGCTATTAAAATCTCACCCGTAACCACTGTAGAATCTGGATTGGCATGTTCGGTCGTCATCACATATGCCCGGCTGGTCACCAGCTGTCTCGACTTTGGGCAATTCTTCATCATATGCCATGGTAACCCACACTTGTAGCAGACGTTCTGTCCAAGTCTGCACTGATCAGAGTGTGGCTTCTGGCACTTAGGACACACTGGTCTGTTGCTACCAGCTGGAACTGCACTGATCGGTTGGATAGGCAGAGGCTTCTGTTCCAGTAGGGGTTTCTGCTCTTAAGGACTCTGCTGATTCTTATGCTGCTTCTTGAAAGGCCTTTGATATTTCCGCTGAGAGGCCTGCCTCTTCTGCTGCCTTTCCACATCTATATCTTTCCAATCCCTCTCAATTCGCAGGGCTCTATCCAATGCTTCTCTATGTCTTGGGCACAGATAGCCTAATGTTCATCTTAAACATGGGTTTTAACCCTTCCATGAAGTGGATCAACTTTTCTGCTGGATCATTTCCAATTAGAGGCACAAAATAGCATCCTATTTCAAACGTCCGCGCATACTCTTGCACAGTCATGCTTCCTTGTTTCAAAGTCAGAGACTCTCTCTTCAACTCAGACCTCTTGTCTGCTGTGAAGTACTGTTCGTAAAACACTTTCCCAAGTGAAATTCATTAAATCCACCGATAGCTTAGCTCCTTCCCACCAAATCATGGCGTCATCCCTCAACATATAGATAGCGCACCTTGGCCTATCTAAATCTGGCATCTGGAGGTACTCAAAGATAACTTCCATCGACTTAATCCAGCTCTCAGCAACTAAAGGATCAGTAGTACCACTAAACTCTTTCGGCTTTTGTCTTCTGAACTTCTCTTGAGGATCATCATTGTTGGGTCCTCGGCTGCTGGATGATTGGCCATTACCTCTGCTGGTTTGCTCTACCAGCAACCTTAAAAGCTGGGAAATACTAGTGTTACTATCGGGGTTGGATTCATCTACTGGGATATTTCTTCTTCCTCGACCAGACATCTTAATCTATAGCCCGTAATCCACCACAATGCAATAATCAGAACATGCTAAAAATAAAAACAAATGCCCTGAAACATAAAATAAACTCACAGCGCTGGAGAAACGGTTGACAACTGTTGTTCCAACTGGAAGTGCTTGTGTTTATCTCAGGACCATGCTCTGATACCAAGTTGTGACGTCCCAATCCTCATGGGGTCACGAAAGAATAATAAAAAGAAAAGAAGGGCTGAATGGGAATTGTTATAAGCTGTACTTCTTATAACTAAATCAAAATTCAAACACAAACATAATATGGCGCCAAGTACTGGAACAGCTGAAACAATTTCTTTAATATCAGATGTTACAAAAGTGCAAAATACGATATTACAACTTTGCAATTCTATATGAATTCACTACTGTTGTAATAGATCTAATACAGACTTAACAAAAGATCAAAAACAACAACAGCGGCTGCAGAAAACATCGGCCGTAGATAAACACAATCACCACAGCTGGTTCAGTCGCTGCCTCCCGCCTGCCCCAGCTCTGTCCCACCTGCACCATTTTAAAACTAATGAGCCTAGGGGCTCAGCAAGTAAAATCTGAAGATAACAATTTCGCATAATGCGAGCAGACATCTAAACATATCTTAACTTATCAAAACAGTTTAAAGGAAGTCATTCATCAGCTTTCATAAACTTTCTTTCGTTAAACTTGGAAATGGGGAAGATGACCCAGATCCCATTCTTATTTTCTTGTAATTTATGGCTTAGAAGCTTAGGTCCGTGGTGCACCTGATCAAGTGACTACTGATATCAGCCTTAGCATTTAGCTCGTGGTGAAGGGGCAACTGACATCTGGACAGCTGCTCACCCTTCCATGGTGACCGTCTGTTATCTATGCCATAAATCCTTAAATTGAAACGTTCTTCCTTTAAACTCATAGCTGGTTGAAATTTGATTTTGAAATCATCGTTCGGGTTCACAGTGCTTCAAAATTCTTTCTTTAAAACTTCTTTAAAACATTGTCGAGTATCGAGTTCTACTGCTGAGACTTACGCTAAAAGGAATCAGCTGTTACTAAGGGAAACAATGTGATTATAGTAAAACAGACGCAAGGATATTCGATAACATTGAAACAGATGTAGTAAATGAAACGACGTCGTTAGTGTAAGAAAATCAGACGTTGGGTAAACAATCAGCTGCTGGTTCTAAGGAAATCAGCTGCTGGATGAAATCAGCTGTTGGTTCTAAGGAAATCAGCTGCTGGATGAAATCAGATGTTGGTTCTAAGAAAATCAGCTGCTGGATAAAATCAGCTGTTGGTTGTTGACCGTAGTCAACTCAGCTGTAAGATAAACAATAATGAAGAACTAACCCAACCCAGACGCAAAACAACTCACGGCTGAACGTAACACTTAGAATTTTCTTAACACAAAATAACTGCTGAAAAGGGGAACTACTGAGTATAACTTGGTGTTGTAACATCAAAACGACGGCTGGGCTATCAGCCGTTGCCTATCAAACCAGACTTAACTTCTGATTCGACTAGCAACTCCGATTACATAGCGTCAAGTTCCGATGTCACCATCCACCGGAAGGAAGATCATTCATGAACGTACTACTTAAACCCGATTGCTCAACATTTTGAAAACAACATTTTCATCTTATTCATCGAATCACTCTTTAAAACTTTGTAACAAAAACAAAACTGGAACCCGATCATCAAAGCACTTCCTAAAACATGCTTAAACATGAACATAACTTATGTTAACATAAACAGGCAACAATCATGCACTGAAGAACAATATATGCTTTAAAATGGCGTAGAAAGAATCAGCCTTTACTTGCCTTAAACCTGCGAAACACAGAAGCAGCGGATCTCAACAGGAGTTCTCCACAAGCACCACTACGAGCACTTTGAAGTTTTTAGAGAGAAAGAGAGAAATTTCTGGACAACGATCAAACTCTCTTGTTATGAAAACAATCATATACGGGATATGACTTGTAGTAGGTATTAACACTCGAGTAGGCATGGGATCCTACCAACCCGTGTCCTTTTCCAAAGAATTTGTCACATATTCCATACTACTATTTTGAATTTGAAAACTTTACCAAAACATTTTTAAAAAAAAATTTTTGTCCAATTACACTGTTATTTTGTGCCTCTTATAGGAAGGGACCCTGAGGAGAAGCTGAGCCACTTCGTGGAAGGGTTGAGACCTACATTCAAGCTGAATGTTAGGTTAGCAGGACCCAGATCTTATAGGGAAGCAGTAGACAAGGCTCTACGAGTGGAGAAAGATTGGAAAGATGTGGAGCAGGAGAGACAGCAGATGTGGCAATCTTTCCAGCAGGCAGATTCGAGGCCGCCTAAGAAACAAAATAGAAACCAGCAGCGACCTCAAGAGCTCAAGCCTATTCCAGCCATACCAATCAGTGTTGTACCAGCTGGTAATAGCAAGCCAGTTTGTCCCAAATGTCATAAGAATCACCCGGTGTAATGCCCGAAATAATTAAGAAGAGAATTAGTAATTCCGAGATTTCCAGATTTTCAAATGATAGATTTTGATGAAGTATAACTGATGATATCGGATTTCTTCTGGAAGTGTTGTGTGTGTTGAGGATTTTTATATCATTGAATTCCGCTAAGTGTTGGAATTAGACGAAGCGAATTTGACGAAATCGGTCAGCAGCAGGTGACTGTAGCAAAGTCAACGAGGGTCAATGATACTGTAGCTCGCGACTGGTCGAATTTTGAAATTCAGTCGAAGCGCTGGTGTTGGTTGCAGCTGGAAGCAGACGCGCGAATACAAGGATCAACGAGGAAGCGCCACGTGTTGGTTACTGTTACGCACGTGGGAACCAGCAGCAAGAGTTCTTTGTGTATCTGCTGGTTTCTTGATGTGTCGACTGGTTTGCTGACGTAGGTGCGACGTCGTCGTTTTGGGTAATGAACGCAAATCAGTCGATGCAAGTATGTGAAATTTGGTTCCAGTCGAGAGAGCAATGCGACATCGTTTTGACTTATGACCAGGAACCTCGATACGATGTCGTTTTGCATGAATTAGCGACCAGTCGAGGGATCTGAAACCAGACGATGGTTTGTTATATCTGCTGGTTAACCAGTCGCGGGAACAATGCGATGTCGTTTGATTTATGAACAGGAATCGCAATACGTCACCGTTTGAATTAGTTAACGGGACCAGTCGTTGGATTATTAGAGCGACCAGCTGCTGGTTTTCTGTCAATAGAGATATGACACCAGTCGATGGTATGTTGCGACGTCGTTTGAATTAATTGATGCGGCTTCGTTTTAATATTGAGAAATGTTGCGACTGGATTCTTGCTGCGTCTGGTTATTATGAGAACGAAGTAGGTTGCGACTGGTTGTTGCTTCTGCTGTATAACAAGAGAATGTTCATTCCAGTCGAGGGAATGAAATATGATTGGTTCGGACAGCGACCAATGAAGTTACACAACAGTTGAGGAATCTGTTAATCGATATGTATGAAATTGAATCTGGCTTCGAAGCGGTGTGAGTATATCCTGATCTGGGAAACTAATACTCAGCATGACACGTGGAATTCATACCGCTTGCGTTGGAAATTCCACCAGAACCAGAGACTTGCACTTATAAATAAGATTGAATTCGAATACTGGGAACACCGTGAATATTGATATTGAACTGTGATTCTGTGAAGTTCCCGGGAAGTGTTGAAACAGAGTTTGAAAACAAGAAGTGAAGTGTTTTCAAAACAGAGAATACGAAGGTATAATTTGACAGTAGAGTCAGGTTGGGGATCCGGATCCGCCCCCCGATCAGGCAGCGGAAGAACAAAAATTATAGAACCGGGAGGCGATCAATACGAAAAATCAATCTACATTCTATGACATTCATAGGATGATTAGCGTGTTACCTCGCTGGCACTTGTGCCTGGCTCCAACCGGTGTTTCAAGAACCCGGCTCTTCTCGGTAGATTGCGGTAGATACGCCAATCCGGTCCACGACCAGATCCGAGACTCCTTCGTCAGACTGAACTAGAAGTCCTGACGAGATCAGCACGAACGGATTCTCCACGAAAAACTAGGCCGGAACAAATTCCGGCGAAGTTGGCGGCGGCGGCGGCGAGAGAAGGGAGAGAGGCGGCGTGTGCTTAGGGTTAGGGTTGATAGATTTGAGTCAATTATGAAGTGT
>KV002029.1:20157-35524 GCA_001598015.1 Dorcoceras hygrometricum | reverse complement strand
AAACGATTTCGTTTGGATAATTTAAAACGATAGCGTTTGAACTAACCAGTCGTTGGGCTTTATAAGGAAAACAGTCGGTGCATACACTTGAACATTTCCAATCGCAACACTATGAACGACGAAGGAAGTTGGAGCTGGTTAAGATAAAGAATTTTAGGCGCAAGCTTAAAGTGATTCAAATACGATTGATTACTCAATATGGAAAAGATCAGTAGACTCGTACAATTGCCTGGAATTTAGGAGACAACGTTGGTACTATTTTGGGTAAATAGTACATATTTACAGAGTTTGTTACACGGTTATTGCACAGATATGAAAATCGACAAATTAGCTCTGAAAGTGTGCAATTTACCTTGTAGTGGAGCAGAGAATACGGATACGAATTATCAGAATTTCAAAAGGGATTTTGTTCCCTTAACAAGATTAAATGACCGTTGAGCGAAGACTATAAATACCAGCAGTTTGAATTTAAGACACACGACTTCTCTCTCATTAACTTTCCAAAACTCTGTCAAATTGATTTCTGAGCATTCTTGTTGAATAAATCTCAAAAGCTCACAAAACTCGAAGAACTCACCAGTGTTGATCTTCATTGATATACCTTCAAGTATATCTTCTGGTTACCTTTTTGTAATCAAGTTTCACTGTTGAAACCAGAAGATTTTATAGTCTCAATAGTGTTGTATTTCATTGTTATATCATTCGATTGAGTCTGTAACGAACGTGCTCCTTAAAATCCGTTCGAAAAATTTCATTCACTTGTAAAACAAGCAGCTGCGTCTGCACTTTAGATTGTGGTGTTGCTATGAGTTCACCTGGAGCGAGGATCGGTGATCGGGTGTTTGTAGAAGGACTACATGCATCAACTATTCTAGTGAAACCTCCCTGAAAAGGAAGAAGGGGAGACGTAGGATATTGATATCCGAACTTCCAGAAACAAATTCTTGACTCTTGATCTTTACTTTACGCATTTACTTATTCATTGAGTTATCTGTTCACAAATCAATTGGCCTTTTTCCGCACATACTTTGTTGGCCGAGAGATTTGATTAAACTGAGATCCTTAAATATGGTAACTCGGATTTAAGTTAAGCAGTGCTTGTAAACCTATTTTTATAGGTTTCGAAAATTTGAAAATACCAAGAGTTCATTCAACCCCCCCTTCTGAACTCTTTCAACTGTTTTTCGAACCACATTGATTGTATTTTGGGACTATCATTAAATATGTTCTTAGTGATACAGTTCACACTCCTTACGTTCTGATGTGTAGCGTGGAGTGCTAGGAGTTCTCATAGTCGTGGTTGTTTTGGATCGGGTCTGTTACAGGAGCTGTAATAATCAATTCCTTAGTGGAATCCTTCCAGTAATAGAAGAAGGGGAGACGTATGAGATGGAGCTCTAGACCTCCATAAACAAAAAGTTGAGTTATTTACAGCTTTCAGCATAGATACTTTCATCACGTGTTTTAAACCTTCAGCTTTCAATTTTTAGAGAGTATATTCAGATGTTTTCCGCTTGTTTTTTTATACCAGATCTGATATACTTCTCGATGCTCCAAAATCTTTCAAGAACAATAGCTATTGCAGCTCTCGCTAGTTTTATATTTAATCATGTTCAGATCGCGTGCGAACTGTTCCCTTACCATAGCGCACGATCTGCTGTTTTTCGATCCTATCAATTGGTATCAGAGCAGGTAGTTCTTGAAATACCATTTTAAATTGAAAATTTTTATAGTTTTTAAAAACTTTTTCAGCTCTGATTGTTTGATCCAAACTTTTTTTATCTGTGGAAAAATCTCTCGGTGCTACTTTGGTTTTTAAAATGTTTTCGAACTTATTCTATAAAGATAGAGAGCGTAATGATTATTGAATAGCAGAGCAATTTTTCAAAAGAAAATGCAGCAATATCTCTTCTATCATGCTGACACGGATTGCACGAAATCTGTGTGAAAGCCATTTCTTTAATGACGGGAGCTGATAATAGCGCATGTGACAAAATCAAAGAAAAATGGAAGAAATTATGTAAATTCATTTATCAGTTATCTCTTAATAAGAATATATGAGTATTTTCAGTAGCATATGATCGGTTTTTAAAATTCATATCATGCATTCTGTTTTCTTTTCCAAACTGTCTGTTAGAGTAGGTGACCAACTAAACAACTTTTGGCATGTGGGTTCTTGTTGACTTTATGTAAAACGAACTTTATTTATGGAACAGTGGCATTAATTTCGACGCCGTTTTGAGAGACGCGTGTATTAATTAATTGATTGTTTTGCGACGTCGTTTGGTGATAGCACATTGTGTTAACATAAGATCCAGATCTGGAGTGTTACTCAGATCTGAGCCGGGAACAGCTTTGAGCAGGTTTTGTCGGTGGCTACTGTTCATCAGATTTGCGGAACTTAAGTTATATTTATAGAGGACTTTGACTGGTCTCGCGATATTGTTTCCCGACACTTAGAAATATTCTCGTAACCTCACCCTATCGTGATACTGTTGAGTTAAGCGTGCAAGGGTGAGAACAGTACTGGGATGGGTGACCTCCTGAGAAGTTCTCGTACGTCAAGCTGCTGGCGTTGCGTAGGTTGATCTGGTTGGCCATGTGGGATGTAAAAGTGTGATGCCAGATCTTAACGGGTAATACTATCTCTGTTGGGGATAGGGCCGACGGTAGGGGAAAGGGTAAGACTGATCTCTAAGGGAAATGAGACAGCACCAGAAGTTAGACACGCACCTCCCCTAACTCATGGGCCTAATAGCCCAACCCTAACGCACATAATATGTGCATTCTCCGCTGCCACATGATAAGGAAATAAAGTTTAACCTTGGCTCACAGCTATAGCTTTTGGCCTAGTGGTAAGCGCTTGATCTTAACAATTGGTATCAGAGCAAGGTCAGGGATTCGAGTCTCCCAAAAAGCATTTTCTATACTTATTGGGGGGGATTGTTGAGTTAAGCGTTCAAGGGTGAGAACGTACTGGGATGGGTGACCTCCTGGGAAGTTCTCGTACGTCAAGCTGCTGAGGTTGCGTCGCTTGATCTGGTTGGCCATGTGTGCTGTAAAGGTGTGATGCCAGATCTTAACGGGTAATACTATCTCTGCTGGGGATAGGGCCGGCGGTAGGAGAAAGGGTAAGACTGATCTAAGGGAAATGAGACAGCACCAACAGTTAGACACGCACCTCCCCTGACTCATGGGCCTAACAACCCAACCCTAACGCACATGATATGTGCATTCTGCGCTGCCACATGATAAGGAAATAAAGTTTCACCTTGGCTAACAGCTATAGCTTTTGGCCTAGTGGTAAGAGCTTGATCCTAACAGATACCCTAGCTACTGTTCACCGAACCCTATTTCCTTCGATTGCCTGTGGTAGACAGCTCTGACGAACGCAAGAGTGGTAGCGCTGGACTCCTCTTGTTAAGGCGGTTCTTCTCATACCTCTTTTGAAGACTTTGGAGAGCTGGAAGAAGATCGCAAAGGAAGCTGCTTTGTGTAGTCTGTTAGCATTTAAGTAGATTTTCTTCTGCCGTCAAGGTAGCTTGTTGGGTAAGTGTTAGTTCCTACCTTGTGCTTGTTTAGAGCTGTTTGTTGAGGCTAAAAGGGTAGGACAGAGCTGGTCGATGTTGTAACTCCCAGTTCTTAGCTCTAAGCTTTGTGTCCCCGAGTTAGCATTGTTGTTTGGTTTAGCAGGTTTCAGATCTGGTTGCTCGGGACTTCTTTTGTGGTAATTGTAGCTCAGAACTAAGGTACGGATGTGAGCTTTTCTTACAACGTTGGATTTGGCATGGATATTATGTGCGCTGCTGTGAATGCTTTTGTATTGTCATTGCTTGCCACGGTTGTGTTAATTATTGCAGCTGTTGCATTGCATACACGCATTACTCATGTTGAGCTCAGATATTTCTAGTCTTGCCTTGTCGTATTGTTCTGTGTGTACCAGGTTGTTTGTTGGAGGCCGAGCGGGTAACTCCCGTCACCCTCATCTCCCTGCTGGGATTTGTTAGCCACTACGAGCGGAATGGGTAGCTCCCACATCTCATGAGTTGGGCAACAGCAGGTTGAGCTGTGTTCTTCATCTGGTACCTTGTGTTGAGACGGGTGGGTATCTCCCATATACTGACACACCTCGTGGCCGCTATCTTCCAGTTGATTGGATATCTGTTGTTGAGCAGTTCTTTGAGATCCTTTGGCTCCATGCCTTCGGTTTTAGCCTAGATCCCATGCATAGCATTCGCATTTTATTTGTTGCTATTTAACTATTGTTTTTATGTTGCTCTCCTTACTGGGATTTTACCCCTCGTCCCTCTGGGGCTGCTTGTCTTGTTTGCCTTGTGTGTGTTTTCAGGTTATCATGGTTTCACCACTGGTCGTGGAGTTGATCCAGCTAGTAATGCCCAGTAGGTGGATAGAGTGTCCCAGTTATATATAGTAGATACATATGATATTTTCGTCATATTGTATTGTATCTATGTTGAGCGAGAGACTCATCTGTTTGTTGATTGAGAGCCACTCCTTTTTGTATCGTTGTTTGTTATTGTATTTGGTTTTCGAGTATTGTAAACCAGTATTTTGGGATATCAATGTATTTTAACTTATGTTTACTAAGTCAGGCCAAAAGCAAAAATTTTAGCCACTATTTTAATGCATTCGCTAGTGTTTATTGCGTGGATTTACTCTGATTGAGCACGAGTCCTGACATTTTTTGGTATCAGAGCTTAAGCTGGGATAAGCTCAAATTTATTTTGATCACACTTGAGTCTAGGCACAGTGTCGCTTGATGCATGTGCATGACTATGTGATTTATTTGTTATGTGATATACTTGTTGCTGAGTGATCTTATTGTTTAGTGCCTTCTTAGATGCCTCCTAGACGTAGGGGTAGAAGTGGAGGGCAGATTCCGAAAGAGTCCGAGGGTCAGAATGAGGAAGAGCAGCGTAGTTTTCCTGGTCGTAGACGTGTTGGTCAGGTTGAGGTTGAGGTAGATGAGCTGGCAGCCCGTGTGGACGACATGGAACTTGTGATGGCGAGGTTCCAGCGGATGAACCCTCAGACGTTTAATGGTGATGAGCCTAGTTCCGTGTTGGAGTCCTGGTTGCAGCACATTACCGGCTTGTTTGATCGTGTGATGTACGATGACGAGCGTAGGTTGAGTTTTGCAACATTCCAGTTGAGGAGGAACGCTGAGCGTTGGTGGAGAGTCGCTTCGAGGACTCTTGAGGAGACTGGTGTAGGGATCACATCGAACAGATTTTGTACTGCCTTCCGTCAGGAGTACGTTCCGGAATGCGTGAGTTTGATAACCTGGTGCAGGGGACTTTGTATATAGGAAAGTATACCCGGAGATTTTCTTCTCTTCATGCGTATGTTCCACATGTTTCTGGCCGCGAGAGAGCAAAGAGGAACAAGTTCGTGGAGGGGCTGAATGAGGAATTATATTCTTTGGTGCTGGTGATTTCATCGACTAGTTATTCGGAGGCAATGGACAGGGCTATAGATATTGAGGAAGGACTGCAGAATCGTAGGTCTCGTGTTAGGCCTCCAGTGGTGCAAGGTAACCGTCCCATCGTTCCGAGGGTGCAACCTTCCTAGTCTTCGTAGTCATCCTAGCCACCCCAGCAGCAGACAACCCAATAGTGTGGACGCCACTGGTCATCAGTTCAAGAAGAATTCGGGTTCTAGTTCTTCTGGTTTGGGCAGTTCAAGCAGTGGTATTTCCAGGGCTGAGTTTTGTTGCCAGTGTGGAGAAAAGAATCCTACGGCACAGTGTGTTGTCGTGCAGGGTGCGTGTAACGATTGTGGGAAGTATGGATACTTTGCGAAAGTGTGTCCTTTGGCGGGATCTCAGCACGTCGCAGCCCCACCCCAGGGTCGTTCTAGTGGGTCGTCTCGAGGTCGTTCTTTTTTTTCTCCACAACAGAGGATAGGGGAGGCGCAGTTTAGGCCATTTCAGCAGCCTGGTCCTTCACGTTTCGGGCAGTCTTCCCAGCCACATTTCTTAGGACCCCAGCATGTCCAGGTGAATTCCATGACGAGGGAGCAAGCGGAGGGCACGCCACGAGGAGTGATCGCAGGTACTTGCTTTGTCTTTGATTTTCCTATGCGTGTATTGTTTGATACAGGAGCATCACATTCATTTATTGCTGATGCATTTGTGGATGAGCATGGTTTGCATACCACTTCTTTGTGTGATGTTGTGTCTGTTGCGACTCTTGACGGCGTGAGCCCATACTCCCAAGAGATTGTTTTGAATGACATTATTAGGTTTGGTGAGAACGTTTTTGTAGAGAATATGATCCAGCTAGTGATGTGGGATTTTGACTGCAATATGGGAATGGACGTGTTGTCTAGATATAGGGCCACCGTGATTTTTTCCAAGGTGTTGTGCGTTTTAGGCCCCAGTCTGGCGAGAAATGGAATTTCTATGGCCATGATTCCTAGTCAAAGATTCCTTTGGTCTCTTTGATGGAGATGTTTAGCCTTATTTCATTGGAGAACGCTGGATTTGTTATCTATGCTTTGGACGCATCTTTTTCTTCGTGTGTGGAGCTTAGAGATATCCCTGTTGCTCGTGATTTCCCCGATGTGTTTGAGAAGATTCCTGGTTTTCCTCGGAGGAGGGAGTCGACTTCAGCATTGAGTTGGTACCTGGTACAGCTTTGATTTCACGCACCCCGTATCATTTAGTGCCAGCTGACTTGAGGGAGTTGAAGGTACAACTTAGTGATTTTTCTGGAGAAAGGTTTTATTCGACCGAGCATGTCTTCGTGGGGAGCTCCTATCTTATTTGTGAAGAAGAAAGATGGTTACGAACCCTCAGACGTTTAATGGTGATGAGCCTAGTTCCGTGTTGGAGTCCTGGTTGCAGCACATTACCGGCTTGTTTGATCGTGTGATGTACGATGACGAGCGTAGGTTGAGTTTTGCAACATTCCAGTTGAGGAGGAACGCTGAGCGTTGGTGGAGAGTCGCTTCGAGGACTCTTGAGGAGACTGGTGTAGGGATCACATCGAACAGATTTTGTACTGCCTTCCGTCAGGAGTACGTTCCGGAATGCGTGAGTTTGATAACCTGGTGCAGGGGACTTTGTATATAGGAAAGTATACCCGGAGATTTTCTTCTCTTCATGCGTATGTTCCACATGTTTCTGGCCGCGAGAGAGCAAAGAGGAACAAGTTCGTGGAGGGGCTGAATGAGGAATTATATTCTTTGGTGCTGGTGATTTCATCGACTAGTTATTCGGAGGCAATGGACAGGGCTATAGATATTGAGGAAGGACTGCAGAATCGTAGGTCTCGTGTTAGGCCTCCAGTGGTGCAAGGTAACCGTCCCATCGTTCCGAGGGTGCAACCTTCCTAGTCTTCGTAGTCATCCTAGCCACCCCAGCAGCAGACAACCCAATAGTGTGGACGCCACTGGTCATCAGTTCAAGAAGAATTCGGGTTCTAGTTCTTCTGGTTTGGGCAGTTCAAGCAGTGGTATTTCCAGGGCTGAGTTTTGTTGCCAGTGTGGAGAAAAGAATCCTACGGCACAGTGTGTTGTCGTGCAGGGTGCGTGTAACGATTGTGGGAAGTATGGATACTTTGCGAAAGTGTGTCCTTTGGCGGGATCTCAGCACGTCGCAGCCCCACCCCAGGGTCGTTCTAGTGGGTCGTCTCGAGGTCGTTCTTTTTTTTCTCCACAACAGAGGATAGGGGAGGCGCAGTTTAGGCCATTTCAGCAGCCTGGTCCTTCACGTTTCGGGCAGTCTTCCCAGCCACATTTCTTAGGACCCCAGCATGTCCAGGTGAATTCCATGACGAGGGAGCAAGCGGAGGGCACGCCACGAGGAGTGATCGCAGGTACTTGCTTTGTCTTTGATTTTCCTATGCGTGTATTGTTTGATACAGGAGCATCACATTCATTTATTGCTGATGCATTTGTGGATGAGCATGGTTTGCATACCACTTCTTTGTGTGATGTTGTGTCTGTTGCGACTCTTGACGGCGTGAGCCCATACTCCCAAGAGATTGTTTTGAATGACATTATTAGGTTTGGTGAGAACGTTTTTGTAGAGAATATGATCCAGCTAGTGATGTGGGATTTTGACTGCAATATGGGAATGGACGTGTTGTCTAGATATAGGGCCACCGTGATTTTTTCCAAGGTGTTGTGCGTTTTAGGCCCCAGTCTGGCGAGAAATGGAATTTCTATGGCCATGATTCCTAGTCAAAGATTCCTTTGGTCTCTTTGATGGAGATGTTTAGCCTTATTTCATTGGAGAACGCTGGATTTGTTATCTATGCTTTGGACGCATCTTTTTCTTCGTGTGTGGAGCTTAGAGATATCCCTGTTGCTCGTGATTTCCCCGATGTGTTTGAGAAGATTCCTGGTTTTCCTCGGAGGAGGGAGTCGACTTCAGCATTGAGTTGGTACCTGGTACAGCTTTGATTTCACGCACCCCGTATCATTTAGTGCCAGCTGACTTGAGGGAGTTGAAGGTACAACTTAGTGATTTTTCTGGAGAAAGGTTTTATTCGACCGAGCATGTCTTCGTGGGGAGCTCCTATCTTATTTGTGAAGAAGAAAGATGGTTACATGAGGATGTGTATAGATTTACGGTAACTGAATAAGGCAACAGTGAAGAATAAGTACCTTTTGTTGAGGATCGACGACTTGTTTGATCAGCTTCAGGGTTCAGTGGTGTACTCTAAGATTGATCTTCGTTCGGGGTACCATCAGTTGCGTACGTGAGCAAGATGTTGAAAAAACCACATTTCGTACAAGGTACGGGCATTATGATTTTTTGGTGATGCCTTTTGATTTGACGAATGCCCCTGCAGTTTTCATGGAATTGATGAATCGAGTCTTTCGAGAGTTCTTTGATCAGTTTGTGATTGTGTTTATCGATTATATTTTGGTGTAATCTAAGACAGCGATGCAACATAAAGAGCATTTGAGGCTGGTTCTCCAGATACTTCGAGACTCGCAACTGTATGCTAAGTTTTCCAAGTACGAGTTCTGGTTGGACAAGATTGTATTTCTGGGTCATGTCATTTCAGCTGCAGGTATTTCTGTGGATCTCAGTAAAGTAGAGGTTGTTGTTAACTGGGAGCGTCCCAAGAATGTTTCAGAGATTCGTATTTTCTTGGGTCTGGCTAGCTATTATCGACGTTTTATCGAGGGATTTTCTAGCATAGCTAAGCCTATGATGCAGTTAACCCAGAAAGACAAAAATTTGTTTGGACTGAGCAGTGTGAGAACATCGTTTTGTTGCTCAAATAGAAGCTAACTACAGCACCAGTGGATTGGGTTTTGTGTTGATGCAAAATGGGCGAGTCATTGCGTATTCCTCTCATCATGAAATCGCATGAGACTCGATACCCAGTTCATGATTGGAGTTGGCCGCAGTGGTGTTTGCCTTGAAGATTTGGCGCCAATACCTGTATGCCGAGCAGTTTGTGGTGTACGCAGACCACAAGAGTCTCCAATATCAGTTTTCTCAGTCAGATTTGAACATGATGCAGCGTAGATCGATGGAGCTGTTTAAAGATTTTGACTGTGAGATCCAATATCAGTCTGGGAAAGTGAATGTAGTTGCGGATGCATTGAGCAGGAAGGCCCAAGTGGCTATTGTGACGCCCATGCCCATGGGTATAAAAGGATTTGGGTAATTGAAATAATAAAAGGAAAAGAAGGGCTGAATAAAAATTTTTGTATGCTGCATTGCCTTAGAAATTTTGATACACTACAGTTGAATTAATGGCGCCAAAATGAAATAGCAAGAGCAGGTGTGACCAACAGATTTGAGTAACAGATCTGGTAAATTGCAAAGTTGCGATCATAGAACTACTGGAACTCTACATGAATTCACTCTTGTTGTAATAGATCTAATACAGGATTGACAAAAGATCCTAAACAACAACATCAGCGCGGAAAACATCGGCCATTGATAAACACATGCACCACAGCTAGTTCAGCTCCCGCCGCCCATATGCCCCAGACTTGTCTCACCTGCACCATTTAAAAGCTAATGAGCCTAGAGGCTCAACAAGTAAAATCTTAGGATAACAAATTCACTTAATGCAGGAAGACATCTCCATAGCTTAACATAACTTATTTTAAAGGAAGGAATTTAATTATAAACATCTTTCGTAAAAAAACAGATTCGGGAAAATAACCCAGATCTCGTCATTGTTTTCTTGTGATTTATGGCTTAGAAGATCTCCTTAGGTCCGTAGGAACTTGATCAAGTTACATCTGAATTCAGTCTTTATGGCATGAAGCCCTATATGAAGGGCAACAGACACTCTCGACGACTGCTCACCCTTTCGTGGTGAAGGGGCAACTAACACTCTCGACAGCTGCTCACCCTTCCATGGTGACCGTCTGTTATCTACGCCATAAATCCTTTAAAACTAAACATTTCTTCCTTTAAACTCATATCCGGTTGAAAACAGATTTGAACATCATCGGGGTTCACTATATTTTGAAACTCATTTCTGTTTTAAATCTCACTGAGCATCTGATTCAACTACTGGGGACTTATTGCTGGAGTGAAAACGGATTTGGCTGACGAAAGTTTCGGGCAAAAAACACATCTTAGTCGTAAAGACAAATTCGACTATGGTATCGCTAACGTTAAAACAGATATGGCACAAGGAATAGTATCGTTAGCGTGATCAGATTTGACTTTAGACGTAGTAGCGCTAGCGTTGAAGCATATTTTACTATAGAATACTAATGCTATCGTAACACAAATTTGGCTTTTGGGTTGGTATCGCTAGTGGGAACACAGATGTGACTGTAGAAATTGTGTGTTATGAGTAACACAGATTTGACTCACGAAACAGATTTAACATCTGAAAAACAGACTTGACAGGGAAATTCAGATCCGACACGGAAATTTCAGATTTGACCATAGAATTTTGTCGCTAATGTAGAAAACCAAATTTGGCTATAGAAGTAGTGCTGCAACATCTCGACGACATCCAAGATACCAGCTCCGCCTATCTAACCGAAACAAAATCCCGATTTGACCAGCATCGCCGATTACTTGGAGTCATGTCCAGACGTCGCAATTCACCAAGAAGAACTTCATAATCTTTTAGGGAACTAGAATCTGAATGCTCAATGTTTTAAAAACAACATCAACATCTGCACTAAAACATACTGGAATTCCCTTTAAAACAGTAAACAACAATGAACCCGATCTTTCATTTTCATAAACATGCTTGAACATTGCTATATCTTTACATAACAGGCAAGCAAATAGAACTGAGGAAAATAATATACTCTTTAAATGGCGTAGAAAGAATCGGCTTTTACTTGCCTTAACACTGGAAACACGGAGGAAACTGGTTCCTGCAGGAATCCTCCTCTAGCACCATGACGAGCTCCAGAGAGTTTTAAGAGGATGAAAGATTTTCTTTACACATGAAAGTGAACTCTAACTTCACGTAAGAAATCATATAAAAGAGCATGATTTTCATTAGGTGAAAACACTCGAGCAGGCATGGGATTCCTACAAACTATTTTTCCTTTTTGAAAGATTTGTAAAAAGATCCAATCTACTATTTTAAATTTGGAATTTTGGCAAAGGATTTTGAAGAGAACAATTTGCTCAATTTGAATGTATATTCGAACAAAATCTGAAATATACTCGTGTCTTTTTCTTGAGGCGAAATCTGCCCGAAAACCTTCGGAATCGTGTCTCAAATCTGAAATATAGAAATCTTCTCTTTAAATAAATAACATGAACGTAAGCCAAAATATGAACAGGGAAATATCAACATGGCCCTTAAAATAAAAAGGGTTAAAATTGTGATCCTATGGATTTTGGGGCGTTACAGCTATGCAGGCTTCGTTGCAGATTTCGAAGGTCCATCAGCATTTAAGCACTACTGGTTGGCGGTTTTAGCCGGGTGAGGATTATGTTGCGGTTTCTTCTTTTCATGTTGAGCCACAGATTTTTGCGAATATTAGAGCAGCTCAGAGAACAGACCCATATATCCATGAGTTGAAGCTGAAGGGTAGAGCTGGACAGTTGGAGGATTACACTGTCTCGTCTGATGGTTGTTTGAGGTTCCGTGGCAGGTTGGTAGTGCCAAATCTAATTGATTTAAAGGAGGATATCTTGAGAGAAGAACATTGTAGTAGACATAGTGTCCATCCTGGTGCAAGGAAGCTGTACCATGCCTTGAAGCCGTACTTCTAGTGGGCAGGTATGAAGAGTGATGTTGCTGATTTTGTTGCGCGTCGTCTGAACTATCAGCAAGTTAAGGCAGAAAGGATGAGACTTGGTGGTTTATTACAGAGCTTAGAGGTGCCCCAATGGAATTGGGAGCACATAGCTATGGATTTGTAACCCATTTGCCTTGTTCTGGCAGAGGTTGTGATGCTGTGTGGGTTGTTATTGATAGATTGTCGAAGTCTGCTAACTTCATTCCCTACAATATAACGTATTCTTTGAATAAGATGGCGAAGCTTTCGTGGTGAGATTAGATGGTGTGCCTGTGTCCATTGTTTTATATCATGCTCCGAGGTTTACTTCTAGGTTTTGGAAGAGTTTGCAAACAGCTTTGGGTAGGATATTGGCTATGAACACAGCGTATCATCCCCAAACCGATGGCCAATCTGAGAGGACTATCCAGATCTTAGAGGATATGTTTAGAGCTATGGTGATAGATTTCAGTGGTAGCTGGCAAGATTTGTTGTCTTTGGTTGAGTTTTCTTATAATAACAGCTACCAGGTCACGATTGATATGGCACCATTTGAAGCTTTGTAAGGTAGAAAGTGCAGATCGACTATATGTTGGGAAGAAGTGGGGGAGAAGCAGCTGTATTCTCCAGAATTTGTGCAGCAGATGAGAGATGAAGTAGATCTGATTCGATAGCGCATGAAAGCTGCACAAGATCGCCAAGCGAGCTACGCGAACAGAAGGCGTAGGCCTCTAGAGTTCCAGGTTGGAGATCTGTTTTCCCTGAAAGTTTCTCCTTATTAGAGATCATCTTAGATTTTGTGTCAAGGGAAAGTTAACTCCTCGTTATGTTGGACCTTATGAGATTGCAAAGAGGATTGGACCGTTGGCTTATCATTTTTTGTTGCCTCTAGATCTGTCCTCATTGCATGATGTGTTTCATGTGTCTATGTTGAGGAAGTATGAGCCAGATCCTTCTGATGTGTTGCTAACTGACGAGGTGGAGCTGGATCAGACTTTGAGTTATGCGGAATATCCGTTCCAGATCTTGGACAGAAAAGAGAAACAGCTGAGGAGTAAGACCATTCCCTTGGTGATGGTCCAATGGAGAAAACATGGAGAAAATGCGATCTGAATGACCTCATCTGTTTGTGTAGATTTTGCATTAACTCCAGTAATAATTTGTTTGTTATTGTTTGTTCCAGTTATGTTGAACTCTTGGTTAGTATCCTCCTATTGCATGTCAGAGGCTACTGGTTGTTTTGTGCATAGCGTGGTTATCCAGTTTTGGAAGGTTCTGTTGAGTTTTGCTTAGTTTTGGAGTTGTTCTTTGATTTCGAGGACAAAATCTTATTTTCAATGGGGGAGAGATGTGAGACCCGCAATATTAAAGGATTAATTGAGTTAATTAATCAAGTTTAGCATAGACCAGATTTGGCTTGAACAGATCTGGGATGAGCCAGCTTTGAGCTGGTATGTTTGGTGTAGTAATCGGGTCAGTATAAGCCTTCGAACAACTGGGAAAATGATCAGATTTGAGTGTTGGTCAGCGCTGGATGATCGCATTCACATTTGGTGGTGAAATCATGTGGTCGCGCGTTATTCTGGGCGCGCTAGTTGGATATCTTTCTCAGGTATCGAAGTGACGCCGTTTGAGAGGATTCTGGTTTGAGTTGTGAAAGTGTTTATTAGTATGTGGATCGGTCAGGATCGTGTTTTGGTGTAGACCAGTGTGGTTCAGGATATTCAGATTTGACTGATCAACTCTTGTGTGAGATCTGGTCTTTCAGATCTGGGTCACGATGCGATGACGTTTTGATGACGTCTTGCTGGGCGCGATGCAATTCAGATTTGTGTTAGCGGGATGACGTGTCCATTAGGAACAGTAGATTTCAGTTCGACGCCGTTTTGAGAGGCGCGTGTATTAATTAATTGGCTTGTGTTGCGACCTCATTTGGTGATAGCGCGCTGTGTTAGCGTAAGATCCAGATCTGGAGTGTTACTCAGATCTGAGTTGGGAACAATTTTGAGCAGGTTTTGTCGATGGCTACTGTTCATCAGATTTGGGGAACTTAAGTTATATTTATAGAGGACTTTGACTGGTCTCGCGATATTGTTTCCCGACACTTAGAAATATTCTCGTAACCTTACCCTGTCGCGATACCCTAGCTACTGTTCACCGAAGCTGTGAGGCCTGAAATTGTTATAAAGATTAATTGTTGGATTAATCGGATTTTAGAGATTTCGGGTGGTTCAGATCTCTGTTTGGAGGTTTTGGTTTCATTTCGGCTAAGAAATCACATTTAGAGCAATTCTGGAAATTTTGGAATTTCTGTGTTTCGAGTGAGAAATCTGAATTTTGGTGAGATCTGATTGTTGTGAGATCTGTTCGTATTTCTTGAGAAATCTGGTCGCAGCGTGTAGTTGTTAGCGCAAGGTTTAAACGCCGTCGTTTTTGTGAGATCTGGTAGTCTCGTGTATGAGAGATCTGGTATTGCGTTAGCGCTAGGATCTGATTTAGAGATCTGGACGTGTGTTTTGAGTTGAGGGCTAAAACGATGTCGTTTAGATAAGTTGCAACGGCGTCGTTTTGGTGAACGCTTGTGGGAGAGATCTGTTTTGTAGTTAGCGTTTGAGTGATCACATTTCAGCGTCCAGATTTTAGCGCTAGCATTCATATTTCACCCGTGGCGCTGTGCGACGTCGTTTTAGCATTAGCGCTATTTCCAGCGTCGTTTTAGCATTAGCGCTATTTCCACCCAGAGACAGATCTGGTATGTAATAAAAACATGCGGAAAACACCAGAAATGAATCCTAATTTTAAAACTCAACACAAACAGATTTCTGTAAAACTCAGGAAGGTTCCATTAGAAGATGAGTCACCGAGCCTCGCTCCAGGTGAACTCATATCCTCAACAAATACACACCAACCGCAACTGTGTGTCACTCACTTTTTTTACGCCTATGTGAGAAAGGCTACAGACACAGAGTTTAACGTCTTCGTGCTTGGACGGGATCTGATTTTGGTTTGTGATTCACTCGCTAAGCAATTACGCACATCTCTCAAAATATGCGAGTGAATCTGTGTGTGAGATTTTACAGTGAACGCTCAACTCTCTAGAGAATAAATCTCACACACTGGGAAAATGCTTCTACAAAAGCTGATGAAGACTCAGCAGTCGACACTC
>KV002029.1:4842-19882 GCA_001598015.1 Dorcoceras hygrometricum | reverse complement strand
GGATCTGTTAGCCACCATGCGCCGAGTGGTTAACTACCACAGTTCATGGGCGAGGCAACGGCAGGTTGAGTTGTTTGATGCATCTGGTATTCGAGGGTAGTGTCAAGGCGAGTGGCTCATTACCACACTTTGAACACACCCCGTGGACACTGATTCGTTGCAGATCTTTTGGAGCTATGTTTGAGTTCCTTGGCTCCCTGTTCGGTTGTAGCCTTGAGCTGTTACCCGGTGTCTCATGCATAGCATCTGCATTTTATCTTATGAATTTCCTTTAGCTGTTTCATTTGCTCTCTGTACTGGAGTTTGACTCCATGTTCCTCTGGGGCTTGGTTGTTTTCCTTGTTTGTGTTGTTTTCAGGAAATCCAGGTTTTACAGCTGGTCGTGGTTTTAACCCAGCTGGTGGTGCCCCAGGAGGTGGTTAGAGTATCCCTGTAGCGTATAGCATATTTATATGTATCAGTACAGTTAGCCAGGGGGATGCCCTGTGCTTCGTTTTTGTATCCAGTGGTTGGAGTCTGATACTTGTGGTTGTATGATGTATCGTATTGTTATGGCTTGTAGCCATTTGTTGTTTCGTTGATTTCGAAAATTGGGATATCTATTTTGAGTATCGTACTATTTTAAATTATATTGTTTTAAACTGTAAGGCCAAAAGCGAAAATTTTACCCGCTTTTTTGATAGCTTCCGCATGTGTTTGTATGTTTTATCTCTGATGTCAGCACGAGGCCTGACAGAAGCCTATTTCCTTCGATTGCCGACGGTAGACAGCTCCAACGGACACAAGAGTGGTAGCGCTGAACTACTCTTGTTAAGGCGATTCTTCTCATATCTCTTTTGAATACTTTGGAGAGCTGGAAGAAGATCGCGAAGGAAGCTGCTTTGTGTAGTCTTTTAGCATTTGAGCAGATTTTCTTCTGCCGTGCAGCTTGTTGTGTAAGTGTTAGTTCCTACCTTGTGCTTTGTTTAGAGCTGTTTGTTGAGCTAGAAGGGTAGGGCAGAGCTGGTCGAGGTTGTAACTCGCAGTTCATAGCTCTGAGCTTTGCGTCCCTGAGTTAGCATTGTTTTTTAGTTTAGCAGGTTTCATATCTGGTTGCTCGGGACTGCTTTTGTGGTAATTGTAGCTCGGAACTAAGGTACGGATGTGAGCTTGTCTTACAATGTTTGATTTGGCATGGATATTATGTTCGCTGTTGTGTATGCTTCTGTGTTGTCATTTCTCGCCACTGTTGTGTTAATTATTGCAATTTGTTTCATTGCATACACGCATTATTCATGTTGATCTCAGATCTTGCTAGTCTTGCCTTGTTTGGGATCTGTTAGCCACTATGAGCGGAGTAGGTAGCTCCCACATCTCATGAGTTGGGCAGCAGCAGGTTGAGCGATGTATTCTGCATCTGGTACCGTGTGTTGAGACGAGTGGGTAGCTCCATATGCTCACACACCCCGTGGCCACTATATTCCAGTTTATTGGATATCTGTTGTTGAGAAGTTCTTTGAGATCTTTTGGCTCCCTGCCTTCGGTTGTAGCCTTGTTCTCATGCATAGAATTCGCATTTTATCTATTGCTATTTAACTGCAGTTTTTCAGTTTCTCTCCGTACTGGGGTTTGACCCCGATGTCCCTCTGGGGCTGGTTGTCTTGTTTGCTTGTTTGTGTTTTCAGGTTATCATGGTTTCACCGCTGGTCGTGGAGTTGATCCAGCTGGTAATGCCCCGAGAGGTGGATAGATTGTCCCAGTTATATGTAGATACATATGATATCTTTGTTATATTATATTGTATCTATGTTGATCGAGAGACTCATCTGTTTGTTGATTGAGAGTCACTCTGTGCTGTATTGTTGTTTGTTATTGTAGTTGGTTTTCGATTATTGTAAACCAGTATTTTGGAATATCAATGTATTATAACTTATGTTTACTAAGTCAGGCCAAAAGCAAAAATTTTAGCCACTATTTTAATGCTTCCTCTAGTGTTTATTGCGTGGTTTTACTCTGATTGAGCATGAGGCCTGACACTGAGTTGTCGGTGGTTACTGTTCATCAGATCTAGGAGATTTAAGATATATAAATAGAGGACTTTTACTGTGTATGTGAGACCTGGATTTGGGTTTAAGATTAATCATGAGAATTAATCGGTGTTTTGAGATTCTTGGTGGTTTAAGATCTCTGTTAAATGTTTGATTAGTAATTTCGGGTCAAATTCATCATTTAGAGCATTTCTGGAAGTTTTCGTATTTTTTAGATTTTTGGTTGAAAGCTGGTTTCGTGGTGAAGGCTGGTCGACTTGGTGAAAACCAGTCGTGGCTTGTTTTGGTAGCGTGAGATTCCTAAACGCCGTCTTTTTATTGAAATCTGGATGCGCTGTGTTAAGTAAAAGCTGGTAGCATGTTTGTATCCAGCTGCTGCTTTATTTTGTTTGCTGAGGGAAAACGACAGCGTTTCGATAAGTTGGCGCGACGTCGTTTGGATGTTGCGACTGGTACCAGCTGCGAGGATTTGTTCGCGTGTGTGTCGACTGGTTGTCCATCTGAGAGCATATGTCAATGATGATCAACTCTACTGTAGCTTGCGTCTGGTTTCCTGTAGCTTGCGTCTGGTTGTTTTGCGCGAGAGCTAGCGACTAGATGACGTAGGCTATGCATCGTCGTTTTAGTTAGCGCTAAAGAATCCAGTCGATGGGTTAGTGACAAGCTGTTGGGTTTATGAGACGCCGTTTTATTAAGTTGGAACGCAGCATTTTAATGCAACGTCTGGTATCAGCTTTCGAATGTTATACAATCCAGCTTTTGGATTTGAGAACCAGTCGATGATTGTGGAGCAACTGCTGGTTTTGTCGATGGACATTTTAACCAGATTTCGGCAGTCGCGAGATTTATTTAAGGAAGACTTGGTCTTTGATTTGAGATACCAAATCCCATACTTAGTAAAATTCTCCACATTGTCGACCTCTGTTTCTCGAACCCTAGTACTGTTCACCGTTGATTTTATCCGGTGATTCCCGTCGTTTCCGACCGTTGTTTTGGACGTTCGAGGTAGCGTTGGACTCCTCACGAAGAGCTCTTTCGATTGATACCATTCTTGGAGGCTGTTTTTGGCTAAAGCGAGATCGCAAAAATGTTGTCCTCGGTCGTGTGTTGCGTCATTGAGGTAGAACTTTGATTTGTTGTTGAGATCTTAGTATTAGCCTTTGTTTAAGCTTCCTGTTAGTGGTATTGTTGGAATCAGTAGCTTGTTGAGTGTGTGTAACTCCCAGAGTGCTTTCTGTGTATTAGCGTCCCTTGAGAATATTGCCCTGTGTGTTTCGACAGGTTGGAATTCAGATTTCTCGGGACCTTTGATTGTGGTAATTGAGCTAGAAATTAAGGTACGGATCTTGAGCTTGTAAATCAGCGTGGAACTTGGCTTGGATGAGTTGCGAGATGGGTTGGAATTCAGATTTCTCGGGACCTTTGATTGTGGTAATTGAGCTAGAAATTAAGGTACGGATCTTGAGCTTGTAAATCAGCGTGGAACTTGGCTTGGATGAGTTGCGAGATGGATGTGTTGGACTGTCGTGCTTTTTTGTTGTCCTGGTTGAGGACTGTGTATGCTATTGTGTTTAATTGTTGTGTTTCATATGTTTAATGCTTGTGTTCCAGCATGTTGCATACACGCATGACATTCCATTTCAGTTGTGGCAGTCATTGCCTTGTTTCGTTGTTGATCTTTGTTTTCTTACCAGGATGCGAGGGCGAGCGGCGATACCGCACTATCATCTCACTGCTGGGATTTGTTAGCCACCATGCGCCGAGTGGTTAACTACCACAGTTCATGGGCGAGGCAACGGCAGGTTGAGTTGTTGATGCGTCTGGTAAGGGTGGGCGAGTAAGGTGAGTGGGTAGCACCCACATGTCCTACACTCATCGTCGCCACATATTCCGTTGCAGATCCTGTTGAGCTGTTGTTTCTTTCCTCATGCATAGCATCTGCATTTTATTGTTGTTGTTTACTGCTGTTTTAAAGTTGTTCTCCGTACTGGGGTTTGACCCCATGTCCCTCTGGGGCTTGGTTGTTTTCCTTGTTGTGTTGTTTTCAGGAAACCCAGGTTTTACAGCTGGTCGTGGTTTTAGCCCAGCTGGAGGTGCCCCAGGAGGTGGTTAGAGTATCCCAGTAGCGCATAGCATATTTATATGTATCGATCCAGTTAGCCGGGGAGATGCCCTGTGCTTCGTTGGTGTATTTGATCGTTGGAGTCTGATACTTGTTTTATGCTATGCTGTTATTGTTGTGGTGATTTTAGTAAACTGGGATTCTATTTTGAGTATCGCGCTATTTTAAATTTTATTTTTTTAAACCTTCAGGCCAAAAGAGAAAATTTTACCCGCTTTTTGATAGCTTCCGCAGGTGTTTTGGTGTTTTTACTCTGTTTAGAGCACGACCTGACATTTTTGGTATCAGAGCTTAAGTTGGGATAAGCTCAATTTCCTTGATCACACTTGAGTCTAGGTACAGTGTTGTGTGTTGCATGTGCTTGACTATGTGATTATGTGCTGCATCTTGTTGTGCTATCTATGATGTATCTGTTCTGTTTTGCTTGATCTTGTTGAGTGTTTTCGTAGATGACGCATAGACGTCGTGGTAGAGGTAGGGAATAGTTTGAGGATTCGGCAGGACAGAATGAGGATCGGCGTAGCGTCCTAGTTGTTCTCGTAGTAGGCATGAGGTGGAGGAGGAAGTTGGTGACTTGCCTCCCCCGATGGAGCGGATGGATGTTGATATAGCACGATTTCAGCGGATGAACCCTCCAGTCTTTAATGGTGACGAGTCCAGTGAGGATGCAGACTCGTGGCTCCGGAATATCATTGGTCTTTTCGATCGGGTGCAGTATGATGATGATCTTCGGCTGAGTTTAGCGACCCTCTTGCTCAGGAAGGCAGCGGAGCGCTGGTGGTGAGGCGCTTCGAGTACCTTGTTAGAGACCGGTGTTGGGATCTCTTGGGATAGTTTTTGCGAGACCTTCCGGCAGGAGTATGTGCCCGAGTCTTATGTTAACGCCCGGGAGCGGGAGTTCGATCATCTGGAGCAGGGTTCGATGACTGTTCGAGAGTATGCTAGGAAGTTTTCTTCTCTGTTGGCGTACGTTCCCCATGTTTCTGGCCGGGAGAGGGCCAAGAGGAATAGATTTCTTGAGGGCTTGAACGAAGAGTCGTATCAGATGGTGTTGACCAGTAAGCCCAAGACCTATGCTGAGGCGGTGGATAGTGCTATCGACATTGAGGAAGGTTTGCGTAGTCGTCGGGCTCGTAGACAGTAGGTAGCGCAGGGTGGTTGTCCTGCTGTTCAGGGAGCACAGTCTTCACAGTCCTCCCAGTCAGCCCATTAGCCCCAGCAGCAGCAGCATCAGCAGCAGGTGGCTCAGCAGTCTGGCCGTCAGAGGTTTCGACCCTGCGGCCAGTAGTTTAAGAAGAAGTCAGGTTCTGGCTCTTCTGGTTCAGGTAGCTCGAGTAGCAGTGGTTCTCGGGCTGAGTTTTGTGGTTACTGTGGGGGCAGACATTCGTCGACCCAGTGTGTTGGTGTGCAGGGTTCCTGCAACATTTGTGGGTCCTCCCAGTCATCCTATCAGCCCCAACAGAAGCATCAGCCATAGGTGGCTCAGCAGTCTGGCCGTTAGAGGTTTCGAACCCGAGGTCAGAAGTTCAAGAAGAAGTTGGGTTCTGACTCTTCTGGTTCAGGCAGTTCGAGTAGCAGTGGATTTCGGACTGAGTTTTGTGGCTTTTGCGATGGAAAGCATCCGTCAACGTAGTGCGTTGGTGTGCAGGGTTCCTGCAACCTTTGTGGTCAGTACGGGCATTTTTCGAGAGTGTGTTCGTCAGCTGGATCACAGTAGACCGCGGCCCAGCCTCAGGGTCATGGAGGTCAGTCTAGGGGTCGTTCCACTCAGTTTCCGCAGCCCCGATTGGGTGAGACTCAGTTTAGGCCTTTTCAGCAGCCTGGTCCATCTCGGTTCGGACAGTCGTCTCTTCCTTTCTTCTCAGGACCCCAGCATGCTCAAGTTAACGCCATCACTAGGGAGCAGGCCGAGGAGACACCGAGTCGGGTGATCAGAGGTACTTGGCTTGTATTTGACTTTCCTGCACGTGTGTTGTTTGACACCGGTGCATCGCATTCGTTTATTTCTGATTCGTTTGTTGTTGAGCATGGTCTGTGTACCATTTCGTTGCGGGATGCTGTTTCCGTGTCTACCCCTGGCGGTGTGCGCTTGTTCTCCCAGGAGGTTTTTTTGGATGGTGTGTTGCGGTTTGCTGAGCATTTCCTGTTAGAGAACTTGATCCGTTTGATGCTTTGGGATTTCGATTTCATAGTTGGGATGGATGTGCTGTCCAACTATAGGGCCTCCGTGGACAGCTTCCATGGGATTGTGCGCTTTAGGCCTTTGTCTGGCGAGAAGTGGGACTTCTTCGGCCAGGATTCTAGATCGAAAATCCCGTTGGTCTCAGCGATGGAGATGTTCAGCTTATTGTCTTTGGGGAATGTTGGCTTTATGATTTACGAGTTGGATGCGTCTTATTCTTCCCGTGTTCAGCTCAGTGACGTTCCCGTAGTGCGGCACTTTCCTGATGTGTTTTCGGAAGAGATTCCTGGTTTCCCTCCGAGGCAGGAGATTGACTTCAGCATAGAGCTGGTGCCTGGCACAGCTCCGATTTCGTGTTCTCCTTATCGTCTGGCGCCTGCTGAGTTGAGAGAACTCAAGGTGCAGCTAGATGTTTTGCTGGAGAAAGGTTTTATCCGACCTAGTATGTTGCCGTGGGGAGCGCCCATCTTGTTTGTGAAGAATAAGGATGGCTCAATGCGGATGTGCATTGATTTTCGCCAACTGAACAAAGCCACTGTGAAGAATAAGTACCAGTTGCCGAGAATCGATGATCTGTTTGATCAGTTGCAAGGTTCTACGGTGTACTCGATGATTGATCTTCGTTCAGGGTACCATCAGCTGAGAGTGAGAAAACAAGATGTCGCAAAGACTGCTTTTCGTACCAGGTACGGGCATTTCGAGTTTTTGGTTATGCCGTTTGGATTGACTAATGCCCCTGCAGTCTTTATGGACTTGATGAACCGAGTGTTCCGCGAGTTTATTGATCAGTTGGTGATCGTGTTCATCGACGACATCTTAGTCTATTCGAAGACTCCAAGGGAGTATAAAGAAAAACTTGGGAATGGTTCTTCAGATATTGAGAGATCAGCAGTTGTATGAGAAATTTTCCAAGTGCGAGTTTTGGTTTGATCGCGTTGTATTTCTTGGTCATATCATTTCAGCCGAGGGGATTTCTGTGTATCCCTGTAAGGTTGATGCTGTTCTGAATTGGGAGCGTCCCAGAATGTTTCCGAGATTCGTAGTTTATTGGGTCTGGCTGGCTATTATCGTCGCTTCATTGAGGGATTCTCTAGTATAGCAAAGCCGATGACTCAATTGACTCAGAAGGACAAGAGGTTTGTTTGGACTGAGCAGTGCGAGAATGCTTTTCAACTGCTCAAGGAAAAGTTGACTACTGCGCCTGTGCTGGCTCTGTCGTCCGGTTCAGGTGGTTTCGTTGTTTGTTCTAACGCTTCGCTCAATGGATTGGGTTGTCTGTTGATGCAGAATGGTCGAGTCATTGCGTATGCCTCGCGGAAGTTGAAACCACACGAGACTCGTTACCCAGTCCATGATTTGGAGTTAGAAGCGGTGGTCTTTGCGTTGAAGATCTTGCGTCACTACCTGTATGGCGAGCAGTTTGTGGTGTACTCCGACCACAAGAGTTTGCAGTATCTGTTTTCGCAGCCTGACCTGAACATGAGACAACGTCATTGGATGGAGCTGCTAAAAGATTTTGATTGTGAGATCAAGTACCAGCCTGGGAAGTCGAACGTAGTGGCCGATGCTTTGAGCAGGAAGGCTAGTGAGATGCTTGCGTCGTTGTATATCTTTAAGGATCAGGAGCATCTTAACACTACGTGTTGGAGATTCTACCCGGCTTAGGATTGCGTTGTGGTTTCATCGTTCCAAGTGGAGCCACAGATTGTTTCGACTATTCGAGCAGCTCAGAGGACTGATCCGTGTATCCAAGATTTGAAGTTGAAGGTCAGGGCTGGCGAACTTGAGGATTATTCTGTCTCTTCCGATGGTTGTTTGCGTTTTCGGGGCAGGTTGGTTGTGCCCAATTTGATTGATTTGAAGCAGGAGATCCTTTGGGAAGCGCACTGTAGCAGACATAGCGTTCATCCTGGTGCACGGAAGATGTACAATGCTTTGAAGCCGCACTTTTGGTGGGTAGGCCTAAAGAGCGATATTGCTGGTTTTGTCGCTCGTTTTTTGAATTGCCAGAAGGTTAAGGCCGAAAGGATGAGATCCAGTGGTCTGTTGCAGAGCTTGGAGGTACCCCAATGGAATTGGGAGCACATTGCTATGGATTTCGTGATGCATCTGCCTCGTTTCAGCAGAGGATGCGATGCTATTTGGGTGGTTATAGACCGACTGTCGAAGTCTGCACATTTTATTCCCTATGGAATGACCTTCTCGTTGATGAAGATGGCAAAGCTGTACGTTGATTTTGTTGTTAGACTTCATGGTGTGCCCGTTTCGATCGTTTCCGACCGAGATCCGAGGTTTACTTCCAGGTTTTGGAAGAGTTTGCAAACAGCCTTGGGTACCAGATTGGCGATGAGCACCACGTATCACCCCCAGACAGATGGCCAATCTTAGAGAACTATCCAGACATTAGAGGATATGTTGCGAGCTGTTGTATTGGATTTCGGAGGTAGCTGGCAAGAAGCGTTGTCTTTGGTAGAGTTTTCGTATAATAACAGCTATCAGGTGACGATTGGCATGGCGCCATTTGAGGATTTATATGGTAGAAAATGCAGATCGCCGGTATGTTGGGAAGAAGTGGGGGAGAAGCAGCTATCTGCCCCTGACTTGCTTTGGACGCAAGGGAAAGTTAGCCCCTCGTTACGTCGGACCGTATGAGATTGTTGAGAGGATTGGCCCTTTAGCATATCGGCTGCTGTTGCCTCCAGAGTTTTCTTCTCTACATGATGTCTTTCATGTTTCCATGTTGAGGAAGTATGAGCCAGATCCGTCTCATGTGCTTAGGACTGACGAGGTAAAGCTAGATCAGACTTTGAGTTATCTAGAATATCCCTTTCATATTCTTGGCAGAAAAGAGAAACAGTTGAGGAGTAAGACCATGCCGTTGGTGATGGTGCAATGGAGCAAACATGGAAGGGAAGAAGCTACTTGGGAGCTGGAAGAAAAGATGCAGCGCGAGTAGACGCATCTGTTTGAGTAGCTGTTGAGCTAAATTTCTAGTAGTTTGTAGCTTTTGGTTGTATATCTTCCCTAGTTGTTGTTAATTGTTTGCTCAGTTATCTTGAACTCTTGGCCATGTGTTGGGCGATTTTTGTTTTGGCTTGATGTTGTTGAGTTGTTTTTCCAGATTGTTTTTCGATTTCGAGGACGAAATCGTTTTTAGTGGGGGACAAATGTGAGACCTGGATTTGTGTTTAAGATTAATCGTGAGAATTAATCGGTGTTTTGATATTCTTGGTGGTTTAAGATCTCTGTTAAATGTTTGAGTAGTAATTCCGGGTCAAATTCCTCATTTAGAGCATTTCTGGAAGTTTTCGTATTTTTGAGATTTTTGGGTGAAAGCTGGTTTCGTGGTGAAAGATGGTCGACTTGGTGAAATCCAGTCGTGGCATGTTTTGGTAGCGCGAGATTCCTAAACGTCATCGTTTTAGTGAAATCTGGATGCGTTGTGTTAAGTAAAAGCTGGTAGCATGTTTGTATCCTGCTGCTGCTTTATTTTTTTTGTTGAGGGCAAACGACAGCGTTTCGATAAGTTGGCGCGACGTCGTTTGGATGTTGCGACTGGTACCAGCTGCGAGGATTTGTTTGCATGTGTGTCGAATGGTTGTCCAGCTGAGAGCATATGTCAAATATGGTCAACTCTACTGTAGCTTGCGTCTGGTTGTTTTGCGCGAGAGCTAGCGACTGGATGACGTAAGCTATGCGTCGTCGTTTTAGTTATCGCTAAAGAATCCAGTCGATGGGTTAGTGACCAGCTGCTGGGTTTATGCGACGCCGTTTCATTAAGTTGGAACGCAGCGTTTTTATACAACGTCTGGTATCAGCTTTTGAATGTTAATCAATCCAGCTTTTGGATTTGAGAACCAGTCGATGATTGTGGAGCAACAGCTGGTTTTGTCGGTGGACATTTTAACCAGATTTCAGCAGTCGCGAGATTTATTGAAGGAAGACTTGGTCTTCGATTTGAGATACCAGATCCCATACTTAGTAAAATTCTCCAAATTGTCGACCTCTGTTTCTCGAACCCTAGTACTGTTCACCGTTGATTTTATCCGGTGATTCCCGTCGTTTCCGACCGTTGGTGCTTTCTGTGTATTAGCGTCCCTTGAGAATATTGCCCTGTGTGTTTCGACAGGTTGGAATTCAGATTTCTCGGGACCTTTGATTGTGGTAATTGAGCTAGAAATTAAGGTACGGATCTTGAGCTTGTAATTCAGCGTGGAACTTGGCTTGGATGAATTGCGAGATGGCTGTGTTGGACTGCCGTGCTTTGTTGTTGTCCTGGTTGAGGATTGTGTATGCTATTGTGTTTAATTGTTGTGTTGCCAATGTTTAATGCTTGTGTTCCAGCATGTTGCATACACGCATGACATTCCATTTCAGTTGTGGCAGCCATTGCCATGTTTCATTGTTGCTCTTTGTTTTCATACCAGGATGCGAGGGCGAGCGGCGATACCGCACTATCATCTCCCTGCTGGGATTTGTTAGCCACCATGTGCCTAGTGGTTAACTACCAAAGTTCATGGGCGAGGCAACGGCAGGTAGAGTTGTTGATGCGTCTGGTAAGGGTGGGCGAGTAGGGGTGAGTGGGTAGCACCCAGATGTCCTACACTCACCGTGGCCACATATTCTGTTGCAGATACCGTTGAGATGTTGTTTCTTTCCTCATGCATAGCATCTGAACTTTATACATGCTGTTTACTGCTGTTCATAGTTGCTCTCCGTACTGGGGTTTGACTCCATGTCCCTCTGGGGCTTGGTTGTTTTCCTTGTTGTGTTGTTTTCAGGAAACCCAGGTTTTACAGTTGGTCGTGGTTTTAGCCCAGCTGGAGGTGCCCTAGGAGGTGGTTAGAGTATCCCAGTAGTGCATAGCATATTTATATGTATCGGTCCAGTTAGCCTGGGAGATGCCCTGTGCTTCGTTGGTGTATTTGATCATTGGAGTCTGATACTTGTTTTATGCTATGCTGTTATTGTTGTGGTGATTTTAGTAAACTGGGATTCTATTTTGAGTATCGCGCTATTTTAAATTATATTGTTTTAAACCGTCAGGCCAAAAGCGAAAATTTTACCCGCTTTTTGATAGCTTCCTCATGTGTTTTGGTGCTTTTACTCTGTTTAGAGCACGAGGCCTGACAGTGTACTCGCTATTACTTCTCAACACTTAAAAATATTTCTCCCCATAACATACCCTCTACTGTAGTGAAACCCTTACTGTTCATCGTGACCTATTTTTTCAATCGTCGGCGGTAGACAAATCTGATTGGAGCAAGGCTGGTAGCGCGAGATTCCCCTTGCCAAGACCATTCTTTCTATAGCGCTGTTGAAGACTTTGGAAAGCTAGAATAGTGAACGTGAAGAAGCTACAGTGTGTCGCGTGTTTGTATTCTGGCTGATTGATTCTTCCGTTCAGGTAGTGCTTTTGATTAAGTGTTAGATTCTACCTTACGCTTCGTTTAGAGCTATCTGTTGTGTTCGAAGGGTAGGATAGAAATGGGTTGAGCTGGCGTCTCGCAGTTTGAGTTTCTGTGCTTACTGTCCCTTAAGATTGGATATATGTGTATGCTTGCTGGTATGTTGTGCAGTGTAAGCTATCGTGCTGTTGTTGCTTGCCTCTGTCCTGTGTTAGTTGTTGCAAGCTGTTGTAATTTCATACATGCATTTCTCGATTGAGCTCGTACCTTATTAGCCATTTGTTGTGTTGCTAACCTCGTTTAGAGCTATCTGTTGTGTTCGAAGGGTAGGATAGAAATGGGTTGAGCTGGCGTCTCGCAGTTTGAGTTTCTGTGCTTACTGTCCCTTAAGATTGGATATATGTGTATGCTTGCTGGTATGTTGTGCAGTGTAAGCTATCGTGCTGTTGTTGCTTGCCTCTGTCCTGTGTTAGTTGTTGCAAGCTGTTGTAATTTCATACATGCATTTCTCGATTGAGCTCGTACCTTATTAGCCATTTGTTGTGTTGCTAACCTATGTGTACAAGGATGCTTGTTATTGAGGACGAGCGGCAATACCGTGCTCCTCATCTCCCTGCTGATCTAGTTGTTAGCCGCTATGAGACGAGTGGATAGCAACCACGCTCTAATGAGCTCGGCAACAGCAGGTTGAGTGAAATGGTTTATGCTCCGATACAGTGTGTTGAGACGAGTGGATAGCTACCACGCTCTCGCATACCTCGTGGCCACTTAATTCCTTTTGACTTGTGTAAGTTGTTGGATTGTTCTTGAGCTCCTTTGGCTTTTCTATTTTTGATTGTAGGCTGTTTCTCTTGCATTCTGCTGACCTCATGCATAGCACATTCATTTATATATGTTGTTGTCTAATTGCTGTTTTAGTTTCTCTCCATACTGGGGTTTGACCCCGTCCCTTTGGGGCTATTTGGTTTGTTGTCTGCCATTCAGGTTTTTCATGTTATACAGCTGGCTGTGGTGGTGAGTCAGTTGGTGATGCCCCTAGAGGTTGAATTAAGTATCCCAAATGTATATATATATCCCTATGTATTGGTGTTGTCGCCGGGGGATGCCCCTTTTGTAAACAGATTTGGTTTTTGTTGATACATGATGTATTCGTAGCTGTTGGTTTCAACTTTTGGTTGTTGTAAAATCATATTTTGAGTATAAGTGTATTTTAAAATTATGTTTTCTAAGTCAGGCCAAAACAAACATTTTTGCCACAATTTAATGCTTCCGCAGTTGTGTATTGCGTGTTTTATCTCTGTTTGTGCACCGGGCCTGAAATTTTTGATATTGGAGCTTAAACTGTGGTAAGCTCGAATTCTTTTGATCACACTCGAGTCTAGGCATTGTGTTGCTTGTTGCGTGTGCTTGACTATGTGTTATATTTGCTGTGTGATCTTATCGTCTTAGTGGTTTCATAGATGCTGCCTAGACGTAGGGGTAGAGCTACAAGGAAGATCCCGATAGAATCTGAGGCTCAGAATGAGGAGGTGGAGCATAGTATTCCCGTTCATAGGCGTGCTAGGCAGGTTGATGATGAGGTGGATGTGTTGGCATCCCGTGTAGACGAAATGGAACTGATTATGGCGAGGTTTCAGCGGATGAATTCTCAAATGTTCAATGGTGATGAGTCTAGTTCCGACGCTGAGTCCTGGTTGTAGCACATCACAGGGATGCTTGATCAAGTACGGTATGAGGATGAGCGTAGGCTGAGTTTAGCTACCTTACAACTTAGGAATAATGCAGAGCGTTGGTGGAGAGGTGCTTCACGAACTCTTGAGGAGACTGGTGTGGGAATAACTTGTAACAGTTTTTGTACTGCAGTCATATGTCAATGCTCGGGAACGGAATTTCGATAACTTGGTTCAGGGAACCATGTCCGAGGGGGAGTATGCTCGAAAGTTTTCTTCTATCCTTTCCTATGTTCCTAATGTTAGAGTAGATGCCCAACTAGCCAACTTGTGGCGTGTTGGTTTATAGACTCTTGTATGAAACAATATTTATATATGATTTTCGCATTTATTTATATGGCATTCTTTACTTTCATTGTGTTGTATGATGATTAACAATTACGTTGAGTAAAGACCTAGAATACACTAAAGTGTATGTTAGATGTGATAGTGGGTATGACGACTATCATGAAACACATCTAATAGTCACTGTGTTTTTTGAATTAGTTCCTAGTCGATTGGGCTGTCAAAATGAGGAAAAGGCCGCCCGAGCTTGAGACTAGTATCTGCATTTCGAAGTACCATGTTTCATTGGTAGGGAACATTGTTATGTTCTGAGCATGCAGATAGATAGTGACCTAGTGATCTATCGAACTACTCTCGTTCGGACTTTCCAAGTGGTTACCATTTGTCGAGTGGATAAGTCCGAGGTCTTGGTTGTACTGATTAGTCCTCATGACTCGAAACGTCATTGAGACTCTACATTATAGGCGTCTCACTTTGACTCGTTTGCCGACTCACTTGGGGTCATCAGGCGGCGGGATTGGCTGAGACCCCGATGCATGTAGGAGTCTATGCATCGTTGTCGAGGATTCACTACTTGCAGACATGCGTGGATATCATATGCTATCTGAGGGGATAATAGTGTATAAATCTCTGGCCAGAGTACTAGAAGTGTTTTAGGTAAATGTGTTTACCTAGTTACACTCGCTATGTCACTATTCGATCTCCAAGATGTACGCATAGCTATCGGATCTATAGCGACTCTCTATTTACCAATGGTCGTTGATCTGAATCGTGATATATGGATTGAAAGGACCGTACTGTACGCTAACCACGACCAACTGGTCCTTGCAGGCAGTATCAGTGATACCTAGGGGATCATGGGGCGATGTTGCTAGACGCTCTTACCATGATCCGATGGGCAAGTTCGGAATTGTGATTCCGGAGCTGCAATGGTTGTGGGCCCACGGCTAGCTCTATCCCTGAATCATTGAGGGTCACACAAGTACTAGATTCGAGATTCCCGCACTGATACTGAGCTCAATGTGTTGAGCATGAGAAGAGGATTTTGGGGAGTGCGACTTCCTAAAAGTCAACAGGGGTCAAATCGTGATTCCCGACGTTGAGGGGAAAAACGGTCATTTTGCACTGGGTTCTGAAAAATGCTTTTTCAGATCATAGTATTCAGTTTTGGAAACTGAGTAGATCGGTCCGATCTGATCGGTGATCGGAGTTAGATGAAGTCTCGGTGATGGGGATGAACTGAATGTTCATCCGTTGGACCCGGGCCCGTTGGGCCGATCCAAGTC
>KV002028.1:179853-205763 GCA_001598015.1 Dorcoceras hygrometricum | reverse complement strand
GATTCGAGTTTATTCCCAGAACGATTATGAATGTTTTTCTTTCAGTAGTTGTAATATCGAAATTTGATAACTGTGTAATCGGTAGCTGCTAGTTGAATCATTATAAAGCATGGTTTGATAGGCAACGGCTGATAGCATAGTTGTTGTTTTGATATTACATTTATCGAGTCAAAATTCAGCAGTTGCGTTGTTTTCGTAAAATTCAGCAGTTGCGTTGTTTTCGTAAAATTCAGCAGTTGCATTGTCTTCGTAAAATCCAGTAGATGCACTGTTCACCAACAGGTGCATTTAGTTCAGCAGTTGTTCTATTCGTTTCTAAGTGTTGTTCATTGCGACAGGTTTTTATATGTTAGCGCTTTTCATTGCGACTGGTTGTTTAACGTTTTCTTACGGCTGGTTAATGCGCTAACGACGTCGTTTCCTTAAGTTACAAAATATCAGCAGATAGTCCTACGTTATCATATCTTCCACTTACTTCAACAACATCGTTTTATTTAATGCTTTGTTTTAGTAAAAGACTTCGCAGCTGGTTTCTGTTCATTCCAGCTGATTTCTTTTAGCGATATTTGCGAATAGTAGAGATCTGTCTTGTTTCATAAGTACTGTTCCTATTCCTTGCGACTGGTTTTCTTGCGACTGGTCTCATTTCAACATTATGTTTTCTACAGATGAATTCGATACTCAGTAAAGTTTTGAAAATGGGAAGCCAGAGTTTTAAATGATGGAACCCGATGTTATTTAAGAAATTTTAAAGAAAGAAGGACTGTTAATGGAACCAAAGTTTATTTTAAGATTATGGCATAGATAGTTGACGGTCACCAAGGAGAAGGGTGAGCAGTTGTCTAGATGTCGACTGCCCTTTCATATGAGCTATATGCTAAAACTGATATCGGGAGTCATTTTGATCAAAGTGCACAACGGACCATGAGGAGCTTATATGCCATAAATCTAAAGAAAAGATATTAATGATGAGATCTGGTCTATTATCCCCTGTCTCTATGTTTAAAGAAAGAAATGTTATTGTATGATCAGTTGTCTGCCTGAGTTTTATGAAATTGTTATTATTCAGATTTTACTTGCTGAGCCCCTAGGCTCATTAGCTTTTAAAATGGTGCAGGTATGACAGCTGAGGAGCGAACAGAAGGTGAAAGCTGATACCAGCTGCTGGGTAGTGTTGTGTTTATCCAAGGCATACGTTTTCCGTGTCTTAGTTGATGTATTTTGTTTAGAACGTACTGTACTAAAATCAGTTGCAACGGTTGTATATTTATATAAGTAGCAGCTGTTGTAAATCGCAATTGCAATTATCAATGAAAAACTGTTTTCCGCAAATGTATTTAGTAGTTGGCGCAAATAAGTACCTGCTAGTCTTCGAGTCGTTTTGTGTTTTGATTTCTTTTAAGTTATAAGGATTACAGCTTATAACAAATTATCTTTTAGCCTTCTTTTATTTCGAAAATTTCTATTTACCCCAATTCTCGTGGCCCCGTTGGGTTCGGGTGCTACAGAAATTTTACTAAAACTCATAACTTTAGGTAAGGTGTGTTATTCTTGATGATTACACCTCACGTGCCACTAATCCCTCCCATACAAATACTTGTTACGAAGGAAAAGTTTATTTTCACTTACAAAGAAAACTCTTTTGTGTTCTCTCAAATATTTTCCAAAGAAGCTCGTTGTGATTGCTTGAGGAGGAGGAACTCTGCAGGAATCAACTGCCGTTATAAAGCTCAGTTCTAAGGCAAGTAAAAGCTGATCCTTTGCTACACCATTTGAAGCATACATTGATTTTTCAGCCTTCTTTTATTTCGAAAATTTCTATTTACCCCAATTCTCGTGGCCCCGTTGGGTTCGGGTGCTACAGAAATTTTACTAAAACTCATAACTTTAGGTAAGGTGTGTTATTCTTGATGATTACACCTCACGTGCCACTAATCCCTCCCATACAAATACTTGTTACGAAGGAAAAGTTTATTTTCACTTACAAAGAAAACTCTTTTGTGTTCTCTCAAATATTTTCCAAAGAAGCTCGTTGTGATTGCTTGAGGAGGAGGAACTCTGCAGGAATCAACTGCCGTTATAAAGCTCAGTTCTAAGGCAAGTAAAAGCTGATCCTTTGCTACACCATTTGAAGCATACATTGATTTTTCTCATTTTCTGGATCTGCTTGACTGTATGTTTAAGTTCATGTTTAAGAATATTTACGAACGATCAAGAAAATAAAGATCGGGTTCAAAGTTATGTTTTCTGCTTCCTAAGTTTTCCAGAATGTTTAAGAAAGTTAAGGATGTTTAAAGGTACTGAGTAGTTCATATTTGAGTCACATATGTTCATGAATGTTCTTATTTTTGGTGAATGGTAACATTTGAACTTGACTCTATGTAATCGGAGATGCTAGTCTTTTCAGAAACTAAGTCTGGTTTGATAGGAAGAACTGGTATCGTAGATGTCGTTCGTGATGTTGCAGCACCAAGTTCTTATTCAGAATTCGTTTCCTATGTTAGCGACTAAATTTCATGTTTAAATCAGCAGTTTTCATTTCAGATTCGTGTTTTCGCTACACATCAGATTTTGGTCAGATTTCACAGTATTAAATACTTCACTGCTGAGTAGCTTATGATTATTCGTTGACATCTGAGTTGACTAACCTAGTTGTGTTGACATCTGAGTTGACCAATCTTGTTGCGTTGACATCTGAGTTGACCAACGACATCTATTTCTTTTCCAAACACTATGTCTGTGGTGACATCTGTTTCCCCGCTAGCACTACAATTCTATAGTCAAATCTGTTTCAATGATTAGCGACGTATTTCCGTAGTCAGACTTCTATTTCGCGCTAACGATACAGTTTCTTTGTTACATCTGTTTCGACGTTAGTGTATGCTATTTCAAGAGTTGAATTTGTTTTCACGATAGAAATATGTTTTGCTTTCCAGTATAGTTTTCTTTAGAGAAATCTGTTCTCATTTCAGCGATCATTTTCCAGTAGTCAAATCTGATACTCAGTAAGTTTTTAAAATGGGAATCGAGTTTTAAAAGAAGTGAACCCCGATGATTTTCAAAGGATATTTCAAAGAATATTTTAAAAAGATAAGAAGTTTAGAGGAACAAAAGTTTATTTTTAAGGATTTATGGCATAGATAATAGACGGTCATAACGGAAGGGTGAGCAGCTGTCCAGATGTCAGTTGCCCTTTCATAAAGGAAGGGTGAGCAGTTGTCCAGATGTCGGTTGCCCCTTCGCAATGAGCTATATGCTAGAACTGATATCAGAAGTCATTGATCAAGTGCACAACGGACCTAAGGAGAGCTTCTAAGCCATAAATCATAAAGTACAAAGAAATTAAATGAAAGGATCTGGGTTATTGTCCCCGCATCCAAGCTATGAAAGAAAGCTATAGGATTTATGGCATAGATAATAGACGGTCATAACGGAAGGGTGAGCAGCTGTCCAGATGTCAGTTGCCCTTTCATAAAGGAAGGGTGAGCAGTTGTCCAGATGTCGGTTGCCCCTTCGCAATGAGCTATATGCTAGAACTGATATCAGAAGTCATTGATCAAGTGCACAACGGACCTAAGGAGAGCTTCTAAGCCATAAATCATAAAGTACAAAGAAATTAAATGAAAGGATCTGGGTTATTGTCCCCGCATCCAAGCTATGAAAGAAAGCTATGAAAGAAAGTTTTAAGAAAGTTTACGAAAGAATTTTTATGTTTAAATGAAGTTCCTTTAAACTCAGTTATGTAAATGTTTAGATGTCTGCCTGCGTTAAATGACTTTGTTATTACTTATATTTTACTTGATGAGCCCCTAGGCTCATTAGCTTTTAAAATGGTGCAGGCGAGACAGTTAAGGGACAAGCGGAAGGTGAAAGCTAAGACAGCTGGGTGGTGAAGTGTTTATCTATGGACAGCGTTTTTCGTGTCTTAGATGTTGTTGTCTTTTATCTTAGACATCTATATTAAATCTACTGCAATATTAGTGAATCCATATTGAATTTCAGATGTTGTAATATCGCTTTTGCAGTATATATATGAAATCTGTTTTCCGAAAAATTTCAGTACTTGGCGCCGAACGTTGTATGTCAGTTTTGTGTTTGTGTTTCGAAATTTTTCTAAGTTATAAGAAATACAGCTTATAACAAATTTCCATTTAGCCCTTCTTTTTATTTCACCCCAAATCGGTGACCCCATGGGTTCGGGCGTCACAGTAACATATTTCCTCCGATTCCCGACGGTAGATGATGTAGCTTGGAGCAAGATTGGTAGAGTTGAGTTCCTTTTTCCAAGATGCTTCTTTCTATACCTTTTTCTAAGGAATTGGTGTACTGGAAGAGTGAACGCGAAGGAGCTACAATATTCTATTGGTTCGTATTTTGGCTTATTGGATCTTTTGTTCAGGTAGTGCTTTCGAGTAAGTGTTAGATCCTCCCTTACGCTTCATTAGAGCTATTTGTTGTGCTCGAAGGGTAGGATAGAGCTTGGTTGAGCTGGTGTATTCCAGTTTAGTGTTTCTGTGCTTACTGTCACTGAGTTGATTTTCGTATTTGGCTAAGTAGGTTTCAGATCTGAGTTGTTCGGGACTCTTGTTGTGGTAATTGTAGCACAGAATTTTTCGTATTTGGCTAAGTAGGTTTCAGATCTGAGTTGTTCGGGACTCTTGTTGTGGTAATTGTAGCACAGAATCTAAGGTACGGATGTGAGCTTATATTTACAGCTTTGAGATAGGATTGTGTATAAATGAGCATGTGGCTGTTATGTTGAGCAGTGTGTATGTTGTTGCTTTTATGCTATTGTTTGCATCTGATCTGTTACGTGGTATCTTGCAAGCTGTTCTTATGCATACACGCATGTCATGTTGTTACGCTTTGTTCCTTGCGGTCCTATGCTAGCAGCCTACTGTGAGAACCTATTATCTGTTTTCTTTCGCTGTTGAGCTAACCCGTGTTGACAGGATATGTGTGATTGAGCGACTGGATAGATCCCATTCTCTCACATTTCCTATGACCTTTCTGTTCTAGCTTGTGTTGGTACTTCGTTTGATTGAGCTAATGGGTAGCTCCCATTCTCTCACATGAGTTGCGGCTATACCTGTTATGTATTGTGTCTGGTACCATGTGTGATCGAGCGGCTGGATAACTCCCATTCTCTCACGCATCCGGTGACCACTCCTATTGCTGATTTCCAGCTGCGTATAGTTCCCTTGGATCCTTTGATCTTCCTGTTCTCATACATCGCATTACATTTATAACTTGTTCTATCTACCTGTTGTTTTATATTGCTCTCTGTACTGGGGTTTAACCCCGTCCCTTTGGGGCTATTCGGTTGGTTATGTGCCATTCAAGTTTTCCACGTTATTCAGCTGGCGGTGGTGGTGAGTCAGCTGGTGATGTCCCCAGAGGTTGATTTGATTGTCCCAATATATATATATATATATATTGGTGTTGTTGCCAGGGAATGCCCTGTGCCATCGTTGTAAACAGATTGGGTTTCTGTTGGCTTCTAAGTTGATACTTGCTGTATTTTTTTATAGCTGTTGTTTGTGCAACTTTTGGTTGTTGTAAAACCAATATTTTTTTTATTAGCCACTTTTAATGCTTCCGTATTTGTAATTGCATGCTTGATCTCTGATTTGTGCACCGGGCCTGAAAACTTCTCCAAATCAGCTTAGAGAATATCGAGTATCAGATCATACTGAAAAAGGTTCAGCTCAGGAAAGAACAGCTCAGATAGTTTTTGGATAGATTGCATGAACAGCTTACAGATTTCACGTAACAGCTGAGAGCTCACAAGCTTTCAGATCGCGTATATAGAGAACAGCTTAGAGTGAATAATACTCAAACTAGACGTGAATCTATCAGATCAGATCAGAGCAATTGAAGCTCTAAATCACTGGATAAATTACCATATTCTATTTCTGTACCTAATTTGTTTATTTATGTGTTCCAGTTATATAGAATCTTTCTATATATAATATTTTTCAATGTGTAATTAATTGAAATTCCTAATATTTGTATATAAATTAATTATTTTTAATTTTGTATCATTATAATTATAAATTTGTATTATTAAGAAAAAATATCGTCATGATTTAACAACGGATATAAAAAAATGTGGTTAAAAGTAATAATAAAAATGGTGTTTTCAATTCACATGACAACGATTTTTAACAATTTACAACAGATATTCACCGTGGTTATAGGTTTAAACAACAACGGTTAAAATCTATTGTCGTTAACTGGCACAAATTAACAATACGGGCTTCGACAACAAGTTTATATCATATTCAACAACAGATATTCACCGTTGTTATAGATTTAAACAACAACGGTCAAAAACCGTTGTCGTTAACACAAGACTTTTAACAACACGGGCTTCGACAACGGTCAATTTGCACCGTTGTCTATGACCTATATTGTAGTAGTGAAAGATAAAGTTACTTCCTTTACAGATTAAAGTTTATAGTTTAAAGTTTACATCTTACAGTTTAAACATTTGAAATGTTTTGAGCATGTGCAGTTTATGCTTTCTGATAGGATCAATGTGGTTCGAAAAACAGCTGCAGGAGTTCAGAAGGGGGGGTTGAATGAACTCCTACTATTTTAAATTTTCGAAACCTTTTTAAAATAGTTTTACAAGCGCCTCGCTTAACTTAAATCCGAGTTACCAGATTTAAGGTATCTCAGTTTAACTGCTGATCTCTTGGCGAACAAATATTGTGCGGAAATAAGCCAATCGATCAGTGAACAGTAAAGCAGAAAAAAATGCGTTAAGTAAAAGATTAAGGTCGAGAGTTTGTTTTTGGAAGTTCGGATATAAATATCCTACGTCTCCTCTTCTTCCTTTTCAGGAAAGGTTTCACTAGAAGATTTGATGATTTACAGGCCTTCTGCAAACACCCAGTCACCGAGTCTCGCTCCAGGTAAACTCCTAGCAACACCAGAAACTAACACGCAGACGCAGCTGCTGGTTACAACACTTGTATTTTTCAAACGGCTTTTTGTAGCGCGTTTGTTACAGACTCAAATGAATATAACAACGAAATACATATCTATGAGACTGTAAGTCCTCTGATTTTTATACAATAAATTCGATTCAACAAAAGTGAATAAGAGGATGACTCGAAGGTATTTTCTATGGAGATCAACACTTATGTTCTTCGAGTTGTACACCAGAAACTAACACGCAGACGCAGCTGCTGGTTACAACACTTGTATTTTTCAAACGGCTTTTTGTAGCGCGTTTGTTACAGACTCAAATGAATATAACAACGAAATACATATCTATGAGACTGTAAGTCCTCTGATTTTTATACAATAAATTCGATTCAACAAAAGTGAATAAGAGGATGACTCGAAGGTATTTTCTATGGAGATCAACACTTATGTTCTTCGAGTTGTATGATCTTTTTGAGAATAGCTTCAACAGATAGTAAGCTCGAGAATGATTGGGATAGAAAAATGGCAGAGTAACGGCAAGCAATTTGAGAGCAAAAGTATTTCTTCAATTCAAACTTCTGCTATTTATACTCTTCTCTCAACGGTCAATTAATTCTGTAAAGGGAACAAAATCCCTTTTGAAATTTTGATAGCCAAGCAACCATAATCTCTGCTCCACTACAAGGTAAATTGCACACCGTCAGAGCCAAATTGTCGCTTTCCATATTTGTGAAATAACCGTAAAACTTTCTCTGTAAATGTGTATTATTTACCCAAAATAGTACCAACGTTGTCTCCTTAATTCCAGACATATGTACGATTCAATCTTCACCATTTATTTGCTTCAATTCGAACTATGATTACGTTTGAATCGATTCGCGTTTGCGCCTGAATGTACTCTATTGATTTCTCTCATCGTTGTTAAGAAAGTTGCAGTTAAAATATGCTTGAAAATATTTGCAACGACTGGGTTCTTTAAAAACTTGAATAATACCAGCAGCTGAAAGCTAACCAACGACTGCATGAGCGCATATACCAAACGTTGTCGTTTCAACTTATCCATACGACTTAGTTTTGTTGTCCGTTGGGAAACACGCAAAGGTTACGACTGATATTAATCATGTGAATATCTTCACCATCGACTGAATATACTTCCTTCTGAAAGAAAATACCCAACTGCTGATCGTAACAATCAACGACTGATTCTACCATCTGCTGATTACTAACCAACGACTGATTATACCAACTGCTAATTACTAACCAATGACTGAAATATCAACGACTGATTACTAACCAATGACTGATTATGCTCGCTAATGAAGTAGAATACAACTGCTGATCATAACAACCACCGACTTATCATTCTACGACTGAATCAAAGACACTGTAGCCAACGACCGAAGATACTTACTACTGAATTATATATCCAACTGCTGAAATTCTTGCTTCTGACGCGAATATCCAACTGCTAAATTATGTTGACTACTGAAGTGAAAATCCAACTGCTGAATCAATATACTTCTGACATAAGAACACAACGGCTGAATGAACACTAACGTCTGATTGTGTAACCCTAGATCAACAACTGAATTGTTCTTCCCGACTGAAATAAGAACCCGATACCAGAAACTGTATATCTTCAATATCTGAAATAGTAACCCATCAACTGAGATATTCAAACCAATATCTGACTGGTCAATCCAACATCTGAATGCATTTACCTCAACGTCTGAACTAATATCGAATGCCCAATTCTGAGATAACCTGTCGTCTGAATATATGACAATCTTTATTTATGAAATTCGCATTTATTTATGGCATTCTTTATCTTCATTATGATTATAATATTAACAATTGTGTTGGATAAAGACCTAGAATGCACCATAGTGTATGTTAGATGTGATAGTGGATATGATGGCTATCATGAAACACATCTAATAGTCACTGTGTATTCTGAATTCGTTCCTAGTCGATTGGGCCGTCAAAACTTGAGGATAAAGGGTCCGCCCCGAGCTTGAGACTTGCATCTGCGATGTGAAGTACCATGTTTCATTGGTAGGGAACATTGTGATGTTCTGAGCATGCAGATGGATAGTGACCTGGTGATCTATCGAACTACCCTCGTTCGGACTTTCCAAGTGGTTACCATTTGTCGAGTGGATAAGTCCGAGGTCTTGGTTGTACTGATTAGTCCTCACTACTCGAAACGTCATTGAGACTCTACATAATAGGCGCCTCACTTTGACCCGTTTGCCGACTCATTTGGGGTCATTAGGCGGCGGGATTGGGTGAGGTCCCGATGCATGTAGGAGTCGATGCTTCGTTGTCGAGGATTCACCGCTCGCTTTCATGCGTGGATATCCTATGTTATCTGAGGAGACAATAGTGTGATAAATCTCTGGACAGAGTACTGGATGTGTTTTAGGTGAATGGGTTTGCCTAGTTACACTCGCGATGTCACTATTTGATCTCCAAGATGTATGCATAGTTATCGGATCTCTAGCGACTCTTGATTTACCAATGGTCGTTGATCTGATCGGGATATATGTGTTGAAAGGACCGTAATGTACGCTAACCACGACCAACTGGTTCTTGCAGGCACTATCAGTGATACTTAGGGGATCATTGGGCGAGTTGCTAGACGCTTTACAATGATCCGATGGACAAGTCCGAAATTGTGATTTCGGAGTCACAATGGTTGTGGGCCCACGGCTAGCTGTATCCCTGAACCATTGAGGGTCATACAAGTACTGGATTCATGATTCCCGCACGGAAACTGAGCTCAATGTGTTGAGCGTAGGAGGAGGATTTTAGGGAGTGCGACTTCCTAAAAGTCAACAGGGGTCAAATTGCGATTTCCCAAAGTTGAGGGGCTAAACTGTAATTTTGGACTAGGCGGTCTGAAAAATTGTTTTCGCATCATAATATTCAGTTTTGAAAACTGAGTCGATCGGTCCGATCTGATCGTCGATCGGAATTGTGAGAAATCCGCGATGGTACGGTCGAAACGAATGTTCATATGGACCTGGGCCCGCCCCAGGCCCATTGGGCTAGTGAAAGCCCATCATTGGTCTACTTATGCTAGACTTAGGGCTACACAAACTAAGACAACTAAACCCTAGCCTCCAAAGCATAGCTCTCGGCCGCCCCTCCTCCCTCCTCCACCTCTCGGCCGCGCCTCCTCGCTTGCGCCGCCGTAGCGCCGCCGTGCCGTCGCCCCGTGATCGGACTTGTTTCGATCACCGGAACGAGGTGATTCCGTCCGTGAAAAAATCCGTCAGTTCTTCTAGTGCAGACTGACGGAGGACTCTTGTTTCCGGTCGTGGACCTGATTAGACGATCTACCTCCGCCTACAATTCAAGAGCCAGAATTCCCTGTGAATCTGGTTGGAGTCAGGCGCCTAGACGCCAGCAAGGTAACAATCGATAAACGCCCTATGAATGTTTTATTGATTAGTTTTAATGTATTGAACGTATCTCGGGGCAAAAATTTTAACATCCGCTGCGCCCCCGGGAAACGGGATCCGGATCCGCCACTTTCGCCAACAAAAAGATCACGCAGTTCCAGTTTGTTAAGATCTTTAGATTCCCTCAGCGCCATCGTTTTCACGTCCCACTCTCTGGGCAAGGCTCTCATCACTTTCAACGCCAGCTCACGATTACTGTACTCTTTTCCCAAGCTTGTTAACCCAAGAACAACAGCGCTGAATCTTTCATCAAACTCTGTCATGGTCTCTCCATCCTTCATCTTTATTGACTCGTACTTCTGCTGAGACACAGTCAACTTGTTTTCTTTCATCTCGTCATTGCCCTCGCATATTTGAGTCAGCTTCTCCCAAATTTCGTTGGCAGTAGCGCAGGTCTTGATTTTACTGAAAATGTTTTTGTCCAGTGTCTTGTAAAGAACATTGTCCAAATTCGCCTTCTTCTTGTCCTCATTAGTATATTCATGTCTACTCTTTTCAAGAAATCGAGGCTCGCCACCTGATATTGCAAATGCTAGATTTGGCTTCATTATCTTTAATGGTCCTTCTGTGATAACCGACCACATGTTGTCATCTTGAGCAGCCAAATGCGCTTGCATGCGAATCTTCCAGTCGTCACAATCCTCCTTTGAAAACATAGGAATCTTGTTGTGAGAAGTAGACATTTTAATATATGATAAAACACAAATAACAACTGTTCAATACTGAGATGCGCAGGCTCTGATACCAATTGATAGGATCAATGTGGTTCAAAAAACAGCTGCAGGAGTTCAGAAGGGGGGGGTGTTGAATGAACTCCTACTATTTTAAATTTTCGAAACCTTTTTAAAATAGTTTTACAAGCGCCTCTCTTAACTTAAATCCGAGTTACCAGATTTAAGGTATCTCAGTTTAACTGCTGATCTCTTGGCGAACAAATATTGTGCAGAAATAAGCCAATATATCAGTGAACAGTAAAGCAGTAAAAAATGCGTTAAGTAAAAGATTAAGGTCGAGAGTTTGTTTCTGGAAGTTCGGATATAAATATCCTACGTCTCCCCTTATTCTTTTTCAGGAAGGTTTTACTAGAAGATTTGATGATTTACAGGCCTTCTGCAAACACCCAGTCACCGAGTCTCGCTCCAGGTGAACTCCTAGCAACACCACAAACTAACACGCAGACGCAGCTGCTGGTTACAACACTTGTATTTTCCAAACGGCTTTTTGTAGCGCGTTTGTTACAGAGTCAAATGAATATAACAATGAACTACAAATCTACGAGACTGTAAATCTTCTAATTTTTATACAATAAATTCGATTCAAAAAAAGTGAATCAGAGGATGACTCGAAGGTATTTTCTATGGAGATCAACACTTATGTTCTTCGAGTTGTATGAGCTTTTTGAGAATAGCTTCAACAGATAGTAAGCTCGAGAATGATTGAGATAGAAAAATGGCAGAGTAACGGCAAGCAATTTGAGAGAAAAAATATTTCTTCAATTCAAACTTCTGCTATTTATACTCTTCTCTCAACGGTCAATTAATTCTGTAAAGGGAACAAAATCCCTTTTGAAATTCTGATAGCCAAGCAACCATAATCTCTTCTCCACTACAAGGTAAATTGCACACCCTCAGAGCTAAATTGTCGCTTTCCATATTTGTGCAATCACCGTAAAACGTTCTCTGAAAATGTGTAATATTTACCCAAAATATTATCAACGTTGTCTCCTTAATTCCAGACATATGTACGATTCAATCTTCACCATTGATTTGCTTCAATTCGAACTGTGATTACGTTTGAATCGATTCGCGTTTGCGCCTGAATGTACTCCATTGATTTCTCTCATCGTTGTTAAGGAAGTTGCAGTTAAAATATGCTTGAAAATATTTGCAACGACTGCTTTAAAAACTTGAATAATACCAGCAGCTGAAAGCTAACCAACGACTAGATGAGCGCATATACCAAACGTTGTCATTTCAACTTATCCATACGACGTAGTTTTGTTGTCCGTTGGGAAACACTCAAAGGTTACGACTGATATTAATCATGTGACTATCTTCACCATCGACTGAATATACTTCCTTCTGAAAGAAAATACACAACTGCTGATCGTAACAATCAACGAATGATTCTACCATCTGCTGATTACTAACCAACGACTGATGATACCAACTGCTAATTACTAACCAATGACTGAAATATCAACGACTGATTATGCTCGCTAATGAAGTAGAATACAACTGCTGATCATAAAAACCACCGACTTATCATTCTACGACTGAATCAAAGACACTGTAGCCAACTACCGAAGATACATACTACTGAATTATATATCCAACTGCTGAAGTTCTTGCTTCTGACGCGAATATCCAACTGCTGAATTATGTTGACTACTGAAGTGAAAATCCAACTGCTGAATCAATATACTTCTGACATAAGAACACAACGGCTGAATGAACACTAACGTCTGATTGTGTAACCCTAGATCAACAACTGAATTGTTCTTCCCGACTGAAATAAGAACCCAATACCAGAAACTGTATATCTTCAATATCTGAAATAGTAACCCATCAACTGAGATATTCAAACAATTATCTGACTGATCAATACAACATCTGAATGCATTTACCTCAACGTCTGAACTAATATCGAACGCCCAAGTCTGAGATAACCTGTCGTCTGAATATACTTTGTTGTTAATTGCAACAGCTGAATGTCCAGTAGATACTTCGCATCAATACTTGTCTTATTTTTTTATCACCAAAACTAATAAATTTTATCTTATCACTTTCGTAGTTTCTCAGTTTCACAGTTTCCAGTATTCAGAATTCAACTTTCAAGTTGTTCAGATTTCAAGCTCTATCATTTTACGAGCTTTCAGGTATAGTAAAAGATTTTGTTATGCCTGTATTGTCTGCCTTCGTTATATCCAGATTTGGTTGCTGAGCCTCTAGACTCACTAGTTTTCCTAAGTGCAGGTGATCAGGTTTAGAGATTGCTTGTTGGTGTCAGCTGGATCAGATTGGGGGTGTTTATCATGGACATTATGTTTCCGTGCTATTCTAGTTTTACAGTATTTTGGTTGTATAGAAGAGTAGATACAACCTTTGAACTTTTCGGATTACTTCTTCACTTATTCAATGTAATCCGAGTGAAGTTGTATCTTTGAATATATATATATATATGCACAAGTTCCGCATTACATATTTCCTTGACAAGATATCTGGTCTGTTTCTTTTATATTGCGCGATGTGAAAAGTTTATCAAATTTCGCAATTTAGCCCATGATTATTGGTTAATTGTTTTTGGTCCAAGTACAAATTTTGAGTATCATTCAATTCGAACCCCAAACTTATTATATTTTCTATTGAAAAACTTTGTCGTTACATATAAACACTATTACAAACTGATCGAGATAAGTTTGGAACACTCTAATTCTAATACATGAATGCTGAAGGTGCATTCTTCAATCCAGATGGTATCACTAAAACTCGTATCGAACGCGTTCTGAAGGCAGCCTTGTAAATATCCGTTTCTTCAATATTCAGCTGGTGGTATCTAGATCGATATCAATCTTATAGAACGCCGTTGCTCCTTGAAGGTGATCAACATATCTTGGATTCTCTAAAGGGGATACTTCTTCTTCACCGTCAGCTTACCAAGCTCTCTGTAGACTATACACAACCTGAAGCTTCCATCCTTCTTCTTCACAAACACCATTGGTGCTCCCCAAGGTAAGGTACTAGGACGTATGAAGACTTTGTCTAAAAGATCTTGGATTTGATCCTTCAATTCTCTCATCTCTAGAGGCGCAAGTATATATGGAGGTTTATATACAGGGTTTGGCATCGGGTACCAGCTCGATCGCAAACTAAATCTCTTGATCTAGGTAGACCTAGGTGTCACCTGGAAAAAGTTTTGGGGATGGAGTTCACTACTACCACATTCATCAGCTTAGGTTTCCCTGTGAGGACTAGAAATTGTTATTTTGGTAATTATTAGTTAATCGGATTTGGGCGAGTGGAGGAATTAAACATTGGGTTTTCAGATTTGAAGGATTTGGTTTTGCCGTTGGTGATTTCCAGATTTTCAGATTTGGCGTAGAACAGATTAGATTTGAGTTGTTGGTCGCTATCGGGAATGATTTAATTTTATATCGCGTGCATTTGGTTTAGCATGAATCAGATTTGAGATGTCCGACGGGTATTTGAGCAATTTGCCTTGAGAAGGAAGTAAAACGATGTCGTTTCGGGTGCTAGGCAGATCTGGTGTTGCGAGAGGAAACAGATTTGGTTAGCGAAGATAAGTCATGTGTTGGTCAACAGTACTGTGTGGACCAGTCCGGTTTGTGAGTTTGGGTAGACCGATGCGGTTCAGGGTTGTTCAGATCTAGATGAGCATTAGCGGGACTGAGTACGTGAGATATGTTTCAGATCTGGGGTCAATGCGACGACGTTTAGAGTCAGTGAGCACGAACCCCTATGCTACGTCGTTTTGATTAGTAGCGCGACGTCGTTTGATGGTTGTGCGTTGGTAGCGTAGCAGAGCCAGATCTGGGTAGCGCTGAGATCTGAATAGCGCTCAGATCTGAGTTTGTCAGTGGTTGACTTTCACTGTAGCTTTGAATTGGGGATTTAAAATATAAGTGTCGACTAACACTTAGAGAATTTCGAAAATGATATATTTTTTATCTTCTTCCCCGAGAACCCTCGATTAGTATTGTTCATTCGAACATTTCTCCATCGATTGCCGTCGATTTACCTGCCGTTTGGAGCAATATTGGTGGCGCTGAGTTCGTCTTCCTAGGGCTTTCGATTGATACCAGTTTGGAGACTTGAATCGATGAGTTGAAGGAGCGTGAATTAGTTTCAGAGTTCGATAACTTCGCAATTGTTGCCCAGTGGTTCTTTTGTTCTTTAGAGCTTTCGAATTTGGACTGTAGGATTTCTCGTTTGAGTTTTTGAGAAGCTGGTGAGTAGCAGATTTGAGCAGGCCGTCCTGTGTGATCTGTCAAGGTAGAATTGAGATTTGATGTACGAATTGAGCTAGATTTAACAGCTTTGATATCATCTTTGGGATATTTCTCTCGTGTTGAATTGTTTTGTTCTATGTGCTGATTATTTGCTCTAATCTGTTTGGTGCGCGTGAGCTATTTGCATTGAATTAAGCATGAGTCTGTTGTGCATTCACGCATACATATTGAGACTGATTCCCTTGTGAGCTGGATTCCTTTGCGCGTTGTGATTGGCCGACTGAGTCGTCGTGCCTGAAAGATCTAACGTTGCTATTGTGGTGGCCGGCTGAGTCGTCGCGCCTGAATACCATTACCCTGTGATGGTCGGATGAGTCGTCACACCTGAAGATCATAGGATGATGATGATATCTGCACATCTGAGTCATTGTGCTTTGCTTACTGATGATTCTTGGTATCCCTGATGCATTGCACGTTTGAAAAATTGCATGACTGATATGACTATTGATTTATTGTGCTCTTCGTACTGAGGTATTGACTTCGTTTCTTTTTCCTGTTTTTGGGCTGCTTGGGTCTTGGTTGGCCTTTGCAGGTTCTTCAGGTAACCAGGCTGGACAGAGTGGAGCTTCAGCTGGTCGATCCCCATTTTGATTTGAGTCCCAGTATATGTATGATATTTTGAGCCAGGGGATGTCCTGTGCCTTTATTATGTTTGGGGATCTGTAGTTTGATTGACGACTTGTTATCTACCTGTTGCATTGTTGGGTTTTGAGTTAAACTCCTTATTTTGATTATGGACTTATTTTGAATGATATTTTGGATCAGGCCCAAATTTGAAAATATTTAGCCCATATATTGAATGCTTCCGTGTAATTAATATTAAATGAGTATTTAATCTGTGACTAGCGCACCGGGCCTGAAATTTTTGGTATCAGAGCTTAAACTGGGATAAGCTCGATTTCTTTTTCATCACACTCGAGTCTAGGCACAGTGTTTGAGTTTTGATTTGATTGACTCTGTGATTTGTGTGATTTTGTATTTGCCTCTGTGTATTGTCTGCTTGTGTTCTTACCTCTGAGTTTTGGTAGATTCCGCCGAGAATACGTAGGAGTAGAATCGCTAGGCAGGCCGGCGAGGAGTCTAGGGCTCCCGGGAGTGATGAGGATGTTGATGAGCAGAGTATACCTTTGCATCGTCATGCTAGACAGACCGAGGTAGATGATGTGACTAGACAGATCGGCGAGATGGAGCTAGTGTTGTCAGGTTCCAGAGGATGAATTTAAGCTCGATTCTTTTTCATCACACTCGAGTCTAGGCACAGTGTTTGAGTTTTGATTTGATTGACTCTGTGATTTGTGTGATTTTGATTTGCCTCTGTGTATTGTCTGCTTGTGTTCTTACCTCTGAGTTTTGGTAGATTCCGCCGAGAATACGTAGGAGTAGAATCGCTAGGCAGGCCGGCGAGGAGTCTAGGGCTCCCGGGAGTGATGAGGATGTTGATGAGCAGAGTATACCTTTGCATCGTCATGCTAGACAGACCGAGGTAGATGATGTGACTAGACAGATCGGCGAGATGGAGCTAGTGTTGTCTAGGTTCCAGAGGATGAATCCCCCGACGTTTACTGGTGCCGAGAGTGGTCTGATAGCTGAAGGCTGGTTAGAGCATATGGAAGAGTTGTTTGACGCGGTGGAGTACTCTTCTGAGAGAAGACTGAAGTTAGCCGTTTTGCAGTTGAGAGAGCATGCTCAACGTTGGTGGAAGGGTACATCCCGAGTCATGCGTGAGACTGGAGCTTTGGTTTTTTGGGAGAGCTTCTGTGCGGCTTTCCGACAAGAGTATACCCCTGAGTCCTTCTACAACAATCGTGAGCGGGAGTTCGACAATCTGAAGCAAGGGGGCTTGAGGGTAGCCGAGTATACCAGACACTTTTCTTCGCTGTTTTCGTATGTTCCCCATGTTGCGAACCAGTAGAGGACGAAGAGGAACAAGTTTTTGAGAGGGTTGAGGCCCGAGTTGTTCTGCATGGTGTTAGCTGGTTCCCCTATGACATATGCCGAGGTCGTGGATAGAGCGGTGGATATTGAGGAGATTCTGATGGAAGCACAGAATCTAGTTCAGCCGATAGCTGGACGAAGTTTCCAAACTATGCCAGAAAAGATGCCTTCCTTCCAATCTCCTCAGGTGCCGCAGCAGTCGAATCATCAGAGGTTCAAGCCCCGAGGAAAACATTTCAAGAGACGATCGAACTCGAGTTCTTCCGCTTTTTTTAGTTCTAGTGGCAGTGGCTCTGGAGGAGGAGTGACTTGTGGACAGTGTGGAGGTAGTCATATGACTTTGCAGTGTCGTGGAGTTCATGGTCTTTTCCATAATTGTGGGCAACCAGGACATTTTGCTAGAGTGTGTCCAGCTGGAGGACAGTCTTTGGGTCAGCCGCAGCAAGGTTCGACAGGTGGTTCTTCCCAGAGACCGCAACCTTTTGCTCAGTCCCAACGATCAAGTTTCCAACCACGAGAACCGTCTAGGTTCGGAGGATCTTCTCGACCTCAGTTTCCAGGATCGCAGCAAGCTCAGGTGAATGCCCTGACGAGAGAGCAGGCGGAGGATAGGACATAAGGAGTTATTGCAGGTACTTGTGCTATCTTTGATTTTCCGATCTTCTCGACCTCAGTTTCCAGGATCGCAGCAAGCTCAGGTGAATGCCCTGACGAGAGAGCAGGCGGAGGATAGGACATAAGGAGTTATTGCAGGTACTTGTGCTATCTTTGATTTTCCTGCACGAGTTTTGATTGATACAGGAGCATCACACTCCTTCATATCTGATTAGTTTGTGCATGAGTGTGGGTTGAGTGTTACCCCACTGTGTGATGTTGTGTCTGTATCTACTCCTGCTGGTATGTGATTGATGTCCCGTGAGGTGGTTTTGGATTGTGAGATTAGATTTGATGAGCATGTGCTGGTGACTAACCTGATGTCTTGTAGATTAGAGATTTTGATTGTATCTTGGGTATGGACGTGTTGTCCAGTTATAGAGCGACAGTAGATTGTTTCCATGGTGTGCTGAGGTTTATACCTCTAGTTGGGGATAAGTGGGATTTCTACGGTGCTGATTCGCGATCAAAGATGCCACTAGTGTCTGCCATGGAGATGTTCAGCCTGTTGTCTCTAAAGAATTCAGGGTTTATGATCTATGCCTTGGATGATTCCCATGAATCAAGAGTAGGGTTAAGTGATGTCCCTGTTGCTCGAGAGTTCCCTGATGTTTTTCCGGATGAGATTCCTGGGTTCCCTCAGTGGCGAGAGATTGATTTTCAGTATCGAGTTGGTGCCAGAAACAGCCACGATTTTCTAGAGCTCAGTATAGATTGGCGCCAGCTGAGCTGAAAGAGCTTAAGGATCAGTTGCGTGATTGATAGGATCAATAAAACAGGTTTAGGAGTTCAAGGGGGGGGGGGGCTGGGTTGAATGAACTCCTTGAATTTTAATTTTCAAAACCATAAAACAAATTTTACAAGCGCCTTGATAAACTCAGATCTTTGTTACCAGATCTGAGGTATCTCAGTTCCAAATCTGATTTCTCGTCTAACAGTAGTTGTGCGAAAATAAGCCAATTAATCAGTGAACAGTTCAAATGTAAATAAATGCGATAAGTAAAAGTATAGAATTCAAAGATTTGTTTTTGGAAGTTCGGATATCAAATCCTACGTCTCCCCTTCTTCCTTTGCAGGAAGGTGTCACTAGAAGAATTTTATGCACACAGCTTCTGTCTACACCCAGTGTAACGCCCCAGATTTAACAACTGTCCCCACTGTACCAACAATGGTCTTTCCAACATGTTTTGTCCTCACTTGCACGCACCCTGAGAAACTTCCCAGGGGGTAACCCATCCCAAAATTGTCCCAAGTCAAGCACGCTTAACTTTGAAGTTCTTAAGTGATGAGCTCCCGGAAGAAGATGCACCTTGTTTGTATGAGTAGTACCAATTAAATCTGATAAGCCTTCCTCACTAACCTCAATTACATCTATAACATCCCAGTCTCGTAATCCCTATCATTCTGGTGTGGTATCGGTTCATTCATATGCCCCTTCGCCTCTAGAATCCTGCCAGGAGCCGCTCATTGTCCGTGCAACCTCTGGCACCGGCTATCACTCCCCGCCCTCCTTGAGCCCCGGACCTCACATGCCCACCAACTTCCGCTTGGTTCGTCCCCGAACCACACCGTACTAAGAGAGGTCGATCTGATACCATCTGTCTGGGGGTGAAAGGCTGTGCTAAAGGTCAGCTTTGTACCCATAGCTCTATGCAAACTCTTCCAGAAAGCTGAGGTAAATTTCGGATCTCTATCCGATTCTTGGAAACTGGAACACCATGTAGTCTCACTATTTCCTTTACATACAAATCTGCATATCTGCTCACATGTATGTTGTCTTAACTGGTAAGAAGTGAGCAGACTTAGTGAGTCTGTCTATTATAACCCAAATAGAGTTATATCCTTGAACAGTTTTGGGTAGACCAACTACAAAATCCATCGCTATACACTCCCACTTCCATTCTGGAATAGGCAGTGACTTCAATAATCCTGCTGGTCTTTGGTGTTCAGCTTTCACCAATTGACAAGTCAAACACTCTGAGACAAATCTGGCAATGTCTCGCTTCATTCCTGGCCACCAATACAATTTCTGGAGGTCCTTATACATTTTAGTACTCCCTGGATGTACTGAGTATGGGGCTGTATGAGCTTCTGTCATGAGATCTGAATATTTCAGTGAATATTTCACACTTCTCCCCATAGAGATAATGTCTCCAAATCTGAAGGGAAAACACTACAGCTGCCAACTCTAAGTCATGCGTAGGATAATTCTTCTCATGATCCTTAAGTTTTCTGGAAGCATAGGAAATCACTCTCCGCTCCTGCATCAGTACAGCACCTAAACAGATCTTTGACGCATCTGTATAGATGACAAACTTTCCTTGATCAGACGGCATATTTAGCACAGGGGCTTCTATCAGCGCTTGATTCAACTTGTCAAAGCTGATTTGACATTCTGGGGTCCACTCATACTTAACCAGCTTTCTTGTTAGCGAGGTGTCAGATCATGCATTTGTTGGTTTAAAGTTTTGTGTAAATCAAAAAGGGAGAGATTGATGGATCTGTGTAAATAGATCCAGATTGAGTTTTGAATTACACAAAAATTTTTATTGTGTTTCTAAAAAATCTACGTAGTTTGCAGAATCTTATCTGAATTACATCGAGTAATCTGTTGTAATATTTCAGTAGTTGAAACAGAGAAGTTGCGAAACAATCAGCAGTTGAAAATATTCAAAAACTGACAGAAGAAGTTATCAAATGTTCATTAGTGAAGAGAAGCAATCAGTTGTTGGAATGAAGCGATGACGTGAAGAAACTGACAAAGAGAAGATTGAAATAAAAGTAAAGAGAGGAGAAGTCGTGAACGCCATAGAAAAGGAGAAAAGTTTGTCAGACGTATTAAAGTTGGAGGATCCAGACTTGCTTACGTGGACAGACATGCTTACATGGATAGACATGCTTACTTGGAGTCCAACATGGACAGATATGATTACGTGGAAGTCCAGCTGTACTTGCTGTTAGTTGTTTCATCTGGAAAATGCGATAAGATGAGAAGAAACAGGAATCTGATACGTAAAGGGGAAAGGTCTGATGAAGAGAAGGATAGAATCTGATGGAGTTATATAGTGAAGAATATGATAACAGAAGATAAATCTGATCAGGAGTTGCGATAAGATAAAAAGGAGAAATCTGATCAGGAGATGCGATAAGATGAATAGGAGAAGTCTTTCAACGGGAAGAAAAGTATGTCTAATGGATTAATTTGAACAGAGGCTTTATATACAAGGAGATTTGAAGGAATCGTTGATGCTGGGTGAAAGACAAAAACAGAGAACTTACAGGGGGATGAAAAATAGAAGAACGAAGCAGTCGACCACCATTAGAGAGGAGCTTACAACGAGCGTCGACTGTATATCTCACACACAGAGATTCATTCACATTATTGAGAGTTGAGAAAAATTGTATAGTGAATGAATCTCAAACCCAAAAATCAGATCCCGTCCAAGCACGAAGACGTTAAACTCTGTGTCTGTAGCCTTTCTCACATAGGCATAAAACAAGTGATTGAGTGGAGTTCTAGGAGTTCAAATTTTGGCAGTGGGTAAGTCCCAAATTTAATTGGGTCTGTAGATCAAATCTTCTAGTGGAACCTTCTGAGGCGGAAGAAGGGGAGACGCAGGATATTTATATATCCAAACTTCCAGAAACAAACAATAGTGTATTGTATTCTTTTAATTTCAGTATTCCGCATACGCATTTAACATTATTCACACACGCACAAAGCAAACAGATTTCATGCACCTTTAGTCACGTATCATTAACATATGTTTAAACAGAAATCTATTTGCGTCAGTTTTAAAATTAGGATTCAGTCCTGGTGTTTTCTGTCAGGCCGTGCTAATCGCACAAGATTACAGCACAATTAAGCACATAATCACGGAAGCGTAAAATCGGGCTTAAAAAGTTTTCGAAATAATATCGCCTGAACTCAAAACATACATTCAAAATATCAATACTCAAAATATGAGTTGACTCAAACTCATACAATACAGGTAACAACAAATATCAATCATCAACGATCCCTAAAATACATAAAGAGGCAGGGCATCCCCTTGTTCAATACATAATAAAAATAGACTGGGACTCAAGGAAACGGGGATCGACCAGGTGGCGCTCCACTCTGTACAGCTTGGTTACCTGAATTCCTGCAAAGGGGTAACACAGACCCAAACAACACAAAAGCAGGAAAACAAATACAAGGTCAAGCCTCAGTACGAACAGCTATCAAAACATCTAATCATGCAACATGTTATAATCAATGCCATGAAATGCATGAGGGCAATCAAAGATCGGATAGCTAGACCAGTGAATCAACTGGAAAATCATCTCAATCGAGCCTCTATACCACGCACGGTGTATCAACAGGGGAAATCATCGGTCCGTGATCTTCAGAGCCCGTCAGCCCATCACAGCTCGGTGGTATTCAGACACAACCAATCAGTTGGTCACCACTTCGATGATAGCGTTGTACTTTTCACGCACAACTCATCAGTCGGCCAGTCGCAACGTGGCTCTCAAATCAGGTCATCAATCAATCTATCAATCAGGCTCAAGATGTATGCATGTATGCCAATTCAATATTCAATGCACAATGCATACAATTCAATACGTGAAAACAGAATGTAAAACTCAATCAATTCACAAGCTGTATCACGTAAATCACAAAAGCATATCAGCAGATTTCACAACATCAATCACAGCCATGTTCACGCTCAAAGCTGTTAAATCTTCTCAATTCGTACCTCCAACGGCTGATTTCTACCTCAACAGATATAACAAGGAACGGCAATTCCAACCAGCGCCTACCAGCTTTCACCTGGCCTTCTCAACCATGGCAGAAGCTATCCTGAATCTCAAATCTGTTAAGGAAACTTATAATCAGTTCATATCTAGCTCAAATCTGAACTTCAATACATAATTTCCTACGGCCAAGAACTCGAATCCGGTTCTACCTCTAAACAAAGTACTAACAGTCAATACTAAGCTTAGAATAGTAGGAATTCCTTACCCAGAAGCTGAAACCAGCGGAAGAACTATCAAATTCCACTGTACGAAGAAACCATAAACTTCGTGATAGTTACGGTGAACAGTAGCTATCAAGGGATTCGAAAAATGGAGATAAGAAATATCGGGTTCAGAATAATTCTAAGTGTAGATCAACACTTATCTATATATCTCTCAATCCACCAGCTGCTGCTCACCAAAATCAGCAGACATCAAAACAGTAGGTATCTTTCTAACAGACACCAACTGTTGCTCCCAACAGAAATCAGCTCTTCCTCTCAACGAAATCAGCAGCCACCATCAGACGTTATATTCTCAAAAGAACATTAAAACGACGCCGCATCAACTAATCAAAACGACGCCTCAGCGCTACAACAGCTGACAAAAGATTCCTTTCAAAACAACCAACAGCTGAACAAAAGCGTTACACTCAAAACGCAGCGTTACACTCAAAACGCTGCGTTTCAACTTAACAAAACGACGTCGCCTCTCCAACAGCAGCTGGTTACTCAAACCATCGGCTGGTCACCCACTAACTCAAATTCATCGCAACGCAACAGCTGATAGCGCTACAATCAGCAGTCAACAATAAAATGTTGACCCACACGTGTCACGTTCTCGTTAATCCTCGCTCCCGCGCCTCAGCTGCCAGCAGATTCCTCTTCAAGTGCTACTGCTGGTTTAGCGAAACGACAACGTATCATCACTCGCTACAGTACCGTTGACTTGCGTTGACGTCTGAAATGCGCTTCGTTTGATTTCCGTGCATTAGCGTTACGTCTGATTTTTACAAAACGACGGCGTATTACTCCCGCGCCATCAACGACTGATCAGACTTCATCAACTAGTGCTACAGCTGAATGCTAACGCCTGAATTCATACTGGAATCAGATTTCTCTTGCAAAACCCTCAAAATCCACGCGACTAATCCCAATTCAAATCGATTAATCACTAATCTAAAATCTGATTCCTCACATTCTCCCCACCTTTAGAGATTTCGTCCTCGAAATAAAAGGAAAACTCAGGGAAGAATTCGATCAAACATCATCATCATCAAATCAAACTCGAAGCAAAATATCAGAGTTTACCTGGAATTCACACTGTTAATGCTCAAACAGATGAGGCCAATCTTGTCTCATCTTTTCCTCAACCTCCCAGGTAGCTTCTTCTCGGCCAGGCTTGCTCCTTTGGACCATCACCAACGGAATCACTTTGTTCCTCAGTTGCTTCCCCTACCTATCCAAAATCTGCACTGGATATTCGACATAGCTCAAGTCAGAATCCAGCTCAACTTCGTCGGTTCTCAACACATGGGACGGATCTGGCTCATACTTTCTCAACATTGACACATGAAAAATGTCATGTATCGCTGCTAACTAATCAGGCATCCTCAATCGATAAGCCAAGTGTCCTATCCGCTCAACAATCTCGAAGGGACCAACGAATCTAGGAGCTAATTTTCCCTTAAATCTGAATCGCATCACGCTCTTGAAAGGAGAAACTTTGAGAAATGCTCTATCGCCAACCTCAAACTCCAAAGGTCTGCGTCTTCTATTAGCATAGCTAGAGAAACGGTCTTGAGCAGCTTTCATTCTACTCCGAATCAAGTCAATCTGATCTTTCACATGCTGAACAAATTCAGGGGTAGAAAGCTGTCTCTCACCAATTTCTTCCCAACAAATCGGAGATCTGCACTTTTGACCATACAAAGCTTCAAATGGAGCCATCCCGATAGTCACCTGGTAGCTGTTGTTATATGAAAACTCAACCAAGGATAGCGAATCCTGCCAGCCACCACTTAAATCCATCACAACTGCTCGTAGCATATCCTCTAAAGTCTGAATGGTCCGCTCAGACTGACCATCTGTCTGTGGGTGATAGGCTGTACTCATAGCCAATCTCAAACCCATCGCAGCTTGCAGACTCTTCCAAAAACGAGAGGTGAATCTTGGATCTCTGTCAGACACTATCGAATCAGGCACTCCATATAATCTAACCATATGATCGATGTACAGCTTTGCCATTTTCTTCATCGAAAACCTCACGTCATAGGGAATTAAATGGGCTGACTTCGAAAGTCTGTCAATAACCACCCAAATCGCATCACATCCCCTACTCGATCGAGGTAGATGAGTCACAAAATCCATGGCGATGTGCTCCCAATTCCATTGGGGCACCTCCAAACTCTGAAACAATCCACCATGTCTCATCCTCTCAGCCTTGACCTGCTGGAAATTCAGACATTTAGCAACAAAACCAGAGATGTCGTTCTTCATGCCTTCCCACCAATAGTGAGACTTCAAGGCATGGTACATCTTCCTCTCGCCCGGATGCACTCTGTACTGACTACAATGTGCTTCATTCATGATGGTCTCTTTCAAATAGATAAAGTTTGGAACCACCTGTGACGCCCGAACCCAACGGGGCCACGAGAATTGGGGTAAACAAAATTTTCGAATAAAAGAAGGGCTAAAAGATAATTTGTTATAAGCTGCATTTCATATAACTCAAAGGAAACAAGACACAAGACAAATCTAAGATCAGCAGGTACATAAGTTCGCGCGCTACTGCTAAAACATTTGCGGAAAACAGGGTATTTCATATAACTTTGCAATTGCGGTTTACAACAGCTGTGTATTCTATGTAAATATACAACCATTGCTACTGATTTAATACAGCACAACCTAATCAAAACAATACAACTTAGACACGGAAAACGTAGGCCTTGGATAAACACAACGCCACCCATCTGCTGGTTTCAAGTTTCACCTGCTGTTCCTCCACCAGTTGTCGTACCTACACCATTTTAAAAGCTAGTGAGTCTAAAGGCTCATCAAGTAAAATCTGAGTAGTAACAATTTCATAAAACGCAGGCAGACATCTGT
>KV002028.1:112124-130202 GCA_001598015.1 Dorcoceras hygrometricum | reverse complement strand
CTAGCTGACTGATTTCTTTTGACAGCCTCATGCATTCATAGCATTGAATTGTAGCATGTTGCCTGTTTATTTGCTTTGATAGCTCTTCGTACTGAGGCTTGACCTCGTACTTGTTTCCTGCTTTTGTTTTGTTTGGGTCTGTGTTGCCCATTTGCAGGAGCACTAGGTAATCAAGCTGGACCGAGTGGAAGTTCAGCTGGTCGATCCCCGCGTCCCTGAGTCCCAGTTTATATATGATATGTATTGAACCGGGGGATGCCCCGTGTTATCATGTATTGGGGATTTATACTTGGTGTGTTGGATTTTGAGTCAACTCGTATTTTGTTATCGCTATTTTGAAAGTATGATTTGAAGTTCAGGCCCATTGTATTTCGAAAATTTTTAAGCCCTGATTTTAAGCTTCCGTGTTTATGCGCTTATTATGTGTTAATTGTTAGTAATTAGCACGGGGCCTGACAAGATCTGACAGCAGATATATCACATAGACAGATAAAAGATCACATAAGTCACAGAGTCAATCAAAATCAAATCAAAAATTTGTGCCTAGACTCGAGTGTGATCAAAGGAAATCGAGCTTATCCAAGTTTAAGCTCTGATACCAAAAATGTCAGGCCCCGTGCTAATCACACAATATTACAGCACAATTAAGCACATAATCACGCATGCGTAAAATCGGGCTTAAAAAATTTTCGAAATAATATAGCCTGAACTCAAAACATACATTCAAAATATCAATACTCAAAATATGAGTTGACTCAAAATCATACAATACAGGTAACGACAAATATCAATCATCAACGATCCCCAAAATACATAAAGATGCAGGGAATCCCTTGGTTCAATACTTAATAAAAATATACTGGGACTCAAGAAAATGGGGATCGACCAGCTGGAGCTCCACACTGTCCAGCTTGGTTACCTGAAGATCCTGCAAAGGGGTAACACAGACCCAAACAACAAAAACAGGAAAACAAATACGAGGTCAAGCCTCAGTACGAACAGCTATCAAAACAGCTGATCATGCAACATGTTATAATCAATGCCATGAAATGCATGAGGGCTATCAAAGATCGGATAGCACTGAAGATCCTAGCAAAGGGGTAACACAGACCCAAACAACAAAAACAGGAAAACAAATACGAGGTCAAGCCTCAGTACGAACAGCTATCAAAACAGCTGATCATGCAACATGTTATAATCAATGCCATGAAATGCATGAGGGCTATCAAAGATCGGATAGCTAGACCAGTGAATCAACTGGCAAATCATCTCAATCAAGCCTCTATACCACGCACGGTGTATCAACCGGGGAAATCATCGGTCTGTGATCTTCAGAGCCCGTCAGCCCATCACAGCTCGGTGGTATTCAGACACAACCAATCAGTTGGTCACCACTCCGATGATAGCGTTGGACTTTTCAGGCACAACTCATCAGTCGGCCAGTCGCAACGTGGCTCTCAAATCAGGTCATCAATCAATCTATCAATCAGGCTCAAGATGTATGCATGTATGCCAATTCAATATTCAATGCACAATGCAAACAATTCAATACGTGAAAACAGAATGTAAAACTCAATCAATTCATAAGCTGTATCACGTAAATCATAGAAGCATATCAGCAGAATTCACAACATCAATCACAGCCATGTTCACGCTCAAAGCTGTTAAATCTGCTCAATTCGTACCTCCAACGGCTGATTTCTACCTCAACAGATATAACAAGGCACGGCAATTCCAACCAGCGCCAACCAGCTTTCACCTGGCTCTCTCAACCACGGCAGAAGCTATCATGAATCTCAAATCTGTTAAGGAAACTCATACTCAGTTCATATCTAGCTCAAATCTGAACTTCAATACATAATTTCCTACGGCCAAGAACTCGAATCCGGTTCTACCTCTAAACAAAGTACTAACAGACAATTCTAAGCTTAGAATAGTAGGAATTCCTTACCCAGAAGCTGAAACCAGCGGAAGAACTATCAAATTCCACTGTACGAAGAAACCAGAAACTTCGTGATCCTCTCCAAGTTCGTTCCACAGCCTCAACTGGGTAAACATCGGAAGAGCAACTCACAAGGAATCCAGCGCCACCAAAATCACTCAAAACCACGGCGGAGAACGGCGGCAATCGACGGGAAAATAGTTACGGTGAACAGTAGCTATCAAGCGATTCGAAGAATGGAGATAAGAAATATCGGGTTCAGAATAATTCTAAGTGTCGATCAACACTTATCTATATATCTCTAAATCCACCAGCTGCTGCTCACCAAAATCAGCAGACATCAAAACAGTAGGTATCTTTCTAACAGACACCAGCGGTTGCTCACAACAGAAATCAGCTCTTCCTCTCAACGAAATCAGCAGCAACCATCAGACGTTATATTCTCAAAAGAACATCAAAACGACGCCGCATCAACTAATCAAAACGACGCCTCAGCGCTACAACAGCTGACAACAGATTCCTTTCAAAACAACCAATAGCTGAACAAAAGTGTTACACTCAAAACGCTGCGTTTCAACTTAACAAAACGACGTCGCCTCTCCAACAGCAGCTGGTTACTCAAACCATCGGCTGGTCACCCACTAACTCAAATTCATCGCAACGCAACAGCTGATAGCGCTACAATCAGCAGTCAACAATAAAATGTTGACCAACACGTGTCACGTGCTCGTTAATCCTCGCACCCGCGCCTCAGCTGCCAGCAGATTCCTCTTCAAGCACTACTGCTGGTTTAGCGAAACGACAACGTATCATCACTCGCTACAGTACCGTTGACTTGCGTTGACGTCTGAAATGCGCTTCGTCTGATTTCCTTGCATTAGCGTTACGTCTGATTTTTACAAAACGACGGCGTATTACTCCCGTGCCATCAAAGACTGATCAGACTTCATCAACTAGCGCTATAGCTGAATACTAACGCCTCAATTCCTACTGGAATCAGATTTCTCTCGCAAAACCCTCAAAATCCACACGACTAATCCCATGTTTTTATTACATACCTGATCTGTCTCTGATGCTCGATTAATGTTCATGAACCATGAGCTATTGTAGCCCCTTTATAGCAGCGCAAAATTTTTATTTATCAGTAGCAGCGCTGTTAAGTTGTATTATTTTTATAGGATCAGATCTCGCCCCTCACTTATGTTATGTTGTTTATTTTATTGCATTGGTAAGATCTGATCCTTCGTTCCTAACAATTGGTATTAGAGCAGGTTGTTCTTGAACGAGCACTGATTTTAAAACGCATGTGCTATTTGTTTTAAAAAGTTTTAAAAGTTTTTGAAGAGCTTAGTTTATGAAGATAGGGAGAGGAATGATTTTTTATCTTCGGCTGTTCTTTTCTCGAGCTGACATGGAATGCGCGAGTTCCGTGTGGATGCCAAGATTCTATTTTGGTTGAGCTTTTTTCAGCTTATGGGACGAAATAGGAGAAATGAAAGAAAAGTTGGTAGATCTGTTCTCACTTTCTCTTCAGATCTGAATAGATTAAGTGATTCAGTAGCACATGTTGTTATTTGAAACAATTTTATTCAAGTGCTCTGTTGTATTTTCTTTCTGTTATGTGGAGTTCGTATCTACGCTACAAATGATTTTAAGGTTTTAAAATGCTTTTGAGATGAATGTATAAAGATAGGGAGAGTAATGATCTTCAAATTACAGAGCATTTTCCGAAAGAAAATGCGGTGATATTTCTTCTGACGAGATGACACCGATCTCACAAATCTGTGTGTATGCCAATATTTTCAGATGAGGTTATGGGGCCATGTCTGGAATGAAATGGAAGAAAATCTGTGATTCGTTTATTATTAACTTCCATCTGCATATTGTAAGCTAAACAGTAGCATACGATCTGTTCTTTCAAATCATAGCATAATATTGCATACGGTTGTTCCCAATTTTGTTTTCCAAAATCTGTTTTGATTTTCAAAATCTAAAATTCCTACTGTCACGGTTTTTAGTGTGGCAGTGTAGGGAGAGCTTCATCTTAAAATGTCGGGAAAACCTGGATTTGAACACTTTTTGATTCCCACAAAAACGGGTAGAGAATTGTTAGAACATGCATTTGTTGGTTTAAAGTTTTGTGTAAATCAAAAAGGGAGAGATTGATGGATCTGTGTAAACAGATCCAGATTGATTTTTGAATTACACAAAACTTATTATTGTATTTCTAAAAAATCTACGTAGTGTGCAGAATCTTAGCTGAATTACATCGAGTAATCTGTTGGAATATTTCAGTAGTTGAAACAGAGAAGTTGCGAAACAATCAGCAATTGCAAATATTCAGAAGCTGACAGAAGAAGTTATCAGATGTTCATTAGTGAAGAGAAGCAATCAGCTGTTGGAATGAAGCGAAGTCTGATGACGTGAAGAAACTGACAAAGAGAAGATTGAAAGAAAAGTAAAGAGAGGAGAAGTCGTGAAGCCAAAGAAAAGGAGAAAAGTTTGTCAGACGTATTAAAGTTGGAGGATTTCCATACTTGCTTACGTGGACATACATGCTTACGTGTACAGACATGCTTACGTGGAGTCCAACGTGGACAGAGTTGCTTACGTGGAGTCTAGCGTGGACAGATATGCTTACGTGGAAGTCCAGCTATACTTGTTGTTGGTTGTGTCATCTGGAAAATGCGATATGATGAGAAGAAACAGGAATCTGATACGTAAAGGGAAAAAGTCTGATGAAGAGAAGGATAGAATCTGATGGAGTTATATAGTGAAGAATCTGATAACAGAAGAGAAATCTGATCAGGAGTTGCGATAAGATAAACAAGAGAAATCTGATCAGGAGATGCGACAAGATGAATAGGAGAAGTCTGTAAAGAGAAGCGGTAGAGATAACGATCAGACGTTGAAGAAAACAGTAATCAGTTGTTGCGCAAAGAGAAGAGCATTTCAGCAGTGGAGAAAATGCAAGCAGAAGCTGAGAAGATCATTTCAGTTGTAAAGGGAACAAAATCTGAACAGAGGCAAGTGAAGAAGGATTCAGTAGTTGAATAAGCACGACCAGAAGCAAGAGCAGAAGCAATATTTGCAAGCAGATGTTGTAAATATACAGAAGTGGAACAGAAGATAAAATCAGCAGTTGAACAAGAAGCTGAATCAAAAGTTCTAAGATGGAGCAGAAACTAGGGAAAAAGGATTCAGCAGAAAGAGATGCAAACAGAAGATGAATTCAGCAGTAAGAGATGCAACCAGAAGCTGAATAGATAAACATAAAGATTTCAGAAGTTGAACAGCATCAGTAGTTGAACAGAAAATGAAACAGTTGTTGTGAAATGTTATACGAAGAAAATAACAGCTGATCAAAAGGATGACAAATATGACTAACAGCTGAGCGAACATCTGTTGAAGTGTTGTGAGCGTATATGACAAGTGAAGATGAAACAGCTGTTGGCAGTAATCGTTGATACATTAAGAAGCGATCAGCTACTGGAACATATAAGCCAAATCAGTTGCTGTTGAAGATGACAAAAGCCTGCAAAAGAAAAGGACACAAGGACAACTCCCTGTCGGTTCTTTACAGAACATCTTTCAACGGGAAGAAAAGTATGTCTAATGGATTAATTTGAACAGAGGCTTTATATACAAGGAGATTTGAAGGAATCGTTGATGTTGGGTGAAAGACAAAAACAGAGAAATTACAGAGGGAAGAAAAATAGAAGAACGAAGTAGTCGACCACCATTAGAGAGGAGCTTACAACGAGCGTCGACTGCTGAGTTCTAATCAGCTCTTTAGGAGCATTTACCAGTTGTGTGAGATATTATTATTATTAAGAGAGTTGTTCTTACACTGTATATCTCACACACAGAGATTCATTCACATTCTTGAGAGTTGAGCAAAATTGTATAGTGAATTAATCTCAAACACAAAAATCAGATCCCGTCCAAGCACGAAAATGTTAAACTCTGTGTCTGTAGCCTTTCTCACATAGGCATAAAACAAGTGATTGAGTGGAGTTCTAGGAGTTCAAATTTGGGCAGTGGGTAAGTCCCAAATTTGATTGGGTCTGTAGATCAAATCTTCTAGTGGAACCTTCCGAGGCGGAAGAAGAGGAGACGTAGGATATTTATATCCGAACTTCCAAAAAAAAAACAACAGTGTATTGTATTCTTTTAATTTCAGTATTCCGCATACGCATTTAACAGTATTCACACACGCACAAAGCACAGATTTCATGCACCTTTAGTCACGCATCATTAACATATGTTTAAACAGAAATATGTTTGCGTCAGTTTTAAAATTAGGATTCAGTTCTTGTGTTTTCCGCATGTTTTTATTACATACCAGATCTGTCTCCGTTGCTCGATTAATGTTCAAAACCATGAGCTATTGTAGAAAACAACAGTGTATTGTATTCTTTTAATTTCAGTATTCCGCATACGCATTTAACAGTATTCACACACGCACAAAGCACAGATTTCATGCACCTTTAGTCACGCATCATTAACATATGTTTAAACAGAAATATGTTTGCGTCAGTTTTAAAATTAGGATTCAGTTCTTGTGTTTTCCGCATGTTTTTATTACATACCAGATCTGTCTCCGTTGCTCGATTAATGTTCAAAACCATGAGCTATTGTAGCCCCTTTATAGCAGCGCAAAATTTTTATTTATCAGTTGCAGCGCTGTTAAGTTGTATTATTTTTATAGGATCAGATCTCGCCTCTCCCTTATGTTATGTTGTTTATTTTATTGCATTGGTAAGATCTGATCCTTCGATCCTAACAGAGGTCAAGGGAACAGCTATCTTAGAAAACCCTTGGATAAATCGCCTATAGTATCCAGCTAATCCCAAGAAACTCCTTATCTCTGAAACAGATCTTGGTACTGGCCAGTCGCGAACAGCTTCTACCTTGGCTGGGTCAACTTCCAATCCATCCTTAGATATAATATGACCTAAGAATGCTACTTTCTCCAACCAGAAGTCACACTTGCTAAATTTAGCAAACAACTGCTTATTCTTCAAGGCTTGAAGTACTGTCCTCAAGTGGTCTACATGCTCAGATCTGGTCTTAGAATACACTAAGATGTAATCTATGAACACAACTACGAATTGGTCCAAAAATGTTTGGAAAACTCTATTCATTAAATCCATGAAAGCTGATGGAGAATTCGTAAGTCCAAAAGGCATTACTAAGAAATCATAGTGACCATAACGAGTTCTGAAGGCTGTCTTATAGATATCTGATGCCTTAATCTTTAACTGGTGGTAACCAGATCTCAAGTCAATCTTAGAAAAGACTACTGATCCTTTCAACTGGTCAAAAAGATCCTCAATTCTAGGAAGGGGATATTTATTCTTAATCATTCCATTCATACTTAACCAGCTTTCTTGTCAGTGAGGTCAAGGGAACAAATATCTTAGAAAATCCTTGCATAAATCGCCTATAATATCCGGCTAAACCCAAGCTCCTTATCTCTGAAACAGATCTTGATATTGGCCAGTCACGAAGAGCTTCTATCTTAGTTGGGTCAACTTCCAATCGATCCTTAGATATAATATGACCTAAGAATGCTACTTTCTCCAACCAGAAGTCACACTTGCTAAATTTAGCAAACAACTGCTTATTCTTCAAGGCTTGAAGTACTGTCCTCAAGTGGTCTACATGCTCAGATCTGGTCTTAGAATACACTAAGATGTAATCTATGAACACAACTACGAATTGGTCCAAAAATGTTTGGAAAACTCTATTCATTAAATCCATGAAAGCTGATGGAGAATTCGTAAGTCCAAAAGGCATTACTAAGAAATCATAGTGACCATAACGAGTTCTGAAGGCTGTCTTATAGATATCTGATGCCTTAATCTTTAACTGGTGGTAACCAGATCTCAAGTCAATCTTAGAAAAGACTACTGATCCTTTCAACTGGTCAAAAAGATCCTCAATTCTAGGAAGGGGATATTTATTCTTAATCATCAGCTTATTCAGTTCTCTATAATCTATACATAACCTCAGACTCCCGTCTTTCTTCTTAACGAAAAGAACAGGTGCTCCGCAGGAGGACGTACTTGGTCTAATAAATCCCTTGTCCAACAAATCTTGTATCTATTCTTTCAATTCCTTCATCTCTGATGGAGCTAAACGGTAGGGTGGTCTCGAACTGGAGCTGCTCCTGGAACTAAGTCAATCGAAAATTCCAGTTCTCCGTCTGGTGGTCATCCATGAATATCTTCTGGAAAAGCCTCGGGAAACTCATTCACCACTTCCACATCTGAAAGTTGGGGCTTATTAATCGTTGCTGCGGACGACAAGCTTGCCAAAAATCCTACCCCTCCTATCCTCAAATAGCGTTGAGCCTTAAGAGCTAATATAATACGGTGAATCCTCCAAACATGATTGGCTTCTAACTTAAATGGATCTCCTCTAGGTGGAATAACCACTACTGTTCGAAGCTTAAAATCTATCACTACTCCATACTTAGTCAGCCAGTCTACTCCCAAAATCATATCGAACACTAGGCATTGGTAACACAATTAAATTAGTAGTAATCAAATTCCCTTCAAGTTCAAGTTCTAAACCTCGAAACAAATCATGGGATACTAACTCTTCTCCCGAAGGTACTGTTACACAAAAGCCTATAGCTACTTGGTCAGGCTTAATGGGTAACTTCTTAGCAAACTTGGTTGCTATAAAGGAATGCGTAGCTCCTGAATCTATCAAAGCCATAGAAGGCAAACCAGCAATCACAATCTTACCCGTGACTACTGTCGAGTCTGGGTTGGCTTGATGAGCTGTCATCACATAGGCTCTACTGGTCACCAGTTGCCTTGACTTTGGGCAATTCTTCATAATATGCTGTGGCAACCCACATCTGTAGCAGATGTTTTATCCAAATCTGCATTGACCAGGGTGGATCTTCTGATACTTGGGACACACTGGTCTGCTGTTGCTAGCTGGAACTGCACTAATGGGTTGGATCGGTAGAGGTTTTTGCTCTTGAGGCCTCTGCTGATTCTTATTCTGCTTCTTGAATGGCCTTTGATCCTTCTGCTGCCTTTCTTCATCAACATCTTTCCAGTCTCTCTCAATTCGTAGGGCTCTATCCACTGCTTCTCTGTAAGTCTTGGGCACAGATAGCCTAACATTCATCTTGAACATAGGCTTAAATCCTTCCACAAAATGACTTAACTTCTCGTCTGGGTCGTTACCTATCAAAGGCACAAAGTAACACCCTCTTTCAAATGCCCGCACATACTCTTGTACAGTCATGCTCCCCTGTTTCAGGGTCAAAAATTCCCTCTTCAATTCAGACCTCTTGTCTGCCGTGAAGTATTGCTCAAAAATTACTTATTTGAAATCTGCTCAAGTAAGATTCAATAGATCCACAGACAGCTTAGCTCCTTCCCACCAAATCATGGCGTCATCTCTTAGCATGTATATAGCACATCTAGGCCTATCTAAATCTGGCATTTGGAGGTACTCAAAAATAACCTCCATCGATTTGATCCAGTTTTCAGCAAACTAATGGATCCATTTTACCACTAAACTCCTTTGGCTTCAGTCTTCTAAACTTTTCTTGGGGGTAATCATGGCTTGGTATTCTACTGCTAGAAGATTGGCCATTACCTCTGCCTGTTTGTTCTACCAGCAATCTTAAAAGTTGAGCGATACTAGCATTACTGTCAGGACTGGTTTCCTCTAAGGGAGTACCTCTTCTACCTCTTCCTCTTTCTGACATCTTATAATCTATAACCCGTAATCCACCACATATAATTATCAGAACATGCTAAAAATTTAAAGACAATGCTCTGAAAAATAAACTCACAGCTTTGGAGAAACGGTCGATGAAATCTGAGCCAACTGACAGTGCATGTGTTTATCTCAGGAACATTGCTCTGATACCACATTGTGAGCACCCGAACCCACGGGGTCAGGGATTTAGGGTGAAAAGAAATTTAAAATAAAAGAAGTTCTAAACGGAGATTTGTTATAAGCTGTATTTATTATAACTTAGAAAATTTCGAAACAAAAACTCAAATTTGACATACACAAGTCTGGCGCCAAGTACTGAAATTTTGCGGAAAACAGATTTCATATATATACTGCAATTGCGATATTACAACATAAGAAATTCTATATGAATTTACTACTGTTGCAATTGATCTAATACAGATGTCTAATATAAAAGACAACAACATCTAAGACACAGGAAAATGCTGTCCATAGATAAACACTTCACCACCCAGCTGTCTCAGCTTCCACATTCCGCTTGTCCCTTAACTGTCTCACCTGCACCATTTTAAAAGCTAATGAGCCTAGAGGCTCATCAAGTAAAATTTGAGTAATAACAGGCAGACATCTGAACATTTACATAACTGAGTTTTAAGGAACTTCATTCAAACATAAACATTCTTTCGTAAACATCATAAACTTTCATTCGTAGCTTTCGTAAGCTTGGATGCAGGGACAATAACCCAGATCCCTTCGTTTAAATTCTTAAACTTTCTGATTTATGGCTTAGAAGCTCTCCTTAGGTCCAATGTGCAATTGATCAAATGACTTCTGATATCAGTTCTTAGCATTTAGCTCAATGTGAATGGGTATACAGATCCGTCAATCCGTAATCCTGATCCTTCCTTCTGTTGAAGGGGCACACTGGTTCGTCAGCCAGGCACTCACCCTTCCTTATGACCGTCTATTATCTATGCCATAAATCCTTAAAATAAACTTTTGTTCCTTTAAACTGCTTATCATTTGAAACCTTCTTTGAAATATCCTTTTAAATCTTACTGGGTTCGCTTCTTTTAAAACTTTGCTTTCCCATTTTAAAAAATTACTGAGTATCAGATTTGACTACTGGAAAGTGATCGCTGAAATGCGAACAGATTTCTCTAAAGGAACTGTTCTGGAAAGCAAAACAGTTTTCAATTATGAAAATAGATTCTACTCTCGAAATAGTATAAGCTAACGTCGAAACAGATGTGACAAAGAAACTGTATCGTTAGCATGAAACAGATCTGACTAGGTACTGAGTATCAGATTTGACTACTGGAAAGTGATCGCTGAAATGCGAACAGATTTCTCTAAAGGAACTGTTCTGGAAAGCAAAACAGTTTTCAATTATGAAAATAGATTCTACTCTCGAAATAGTATAAGCTAACGTCGAAACAGATGTGACAAAGAAACTGTATCGTTAGCATGAAACAGATCTGACTAGGAAAACTACATTGCTAACAGTGAAACAGATGTCGCTGGTCAACATCAGATTTCAACGCAGGAACAGTGATTGGAAAAGAAACAGATGTATTCAACGAAATAGTGTTTAGGAATGTAACAGCTATGACTGGGTCAATCAGATGTCAACAAGTAATCGCAAGCGACTCAGCAGTGAATTATTTAATACTGTGAAATATAAGGAAAATCTGATGTGTAGCGAAAACACCAGCTGAAATGAAAACTGCGGAATTTAAATAAAAAATTCCATCGCTGACATAGGAACCAAAATCTGAATAAGAACTTGGTGCTGCAACATCACGAACGACATCTACGATACCAGTTCTGCCTATCAAACCAGACTTAATTTCTGATTCGACTAGCATCTCCGACTACATAGAGTCAAATTCAAGCATTTCCATTCACCAAAAAACAGAACATTCATGAACATACGTGACTCAAATCCGAACTCCTCAGTACTTTAAACATCTTTAACTTTCTTAAAACATACTGGAAAACGTTGGAAGCAGAAAACATATCTTTTGAACCCAATCTTTCTTTCAGGGAAGCAGAAAACATATCTTTTGAAAACGTGAAGACCCTTAAGCAAATATCAGCAATGACAGCCCAGAAATGTTTAAGAAATGGTTGTCAGGGATTTTTGGTAAACATTATATCATTAGAACCTGAAAAGAAAAAGAAACTAGAACAAGTACCTGTTGTTAAAGAATTCCCAGATATTTTTCCAGAAGATGTTTCGGGTTTACCTCCCATTCGAGAATTAGAATTTACTATTGATTTAGTACCAGAAGCTGCTCCAATTTCAAAGCCTCCTTATAGACTTGCTCCTAAGGAAATGAAAGAATTAAAATGAAGAACACCTTAGGGAAATCTTACAAATTTTACGAAATAAGCAGTTATTTGCCAAGTTTAGTAAGTGTGAATTCTGGCTTGATAAAGTAGTATTCTTGGGTCACATTATTTCGAAGAATGGAATAGAAGTAGATCCTTCAAAGGTAGAATCTGTTCGAGATTGGCCTGTACCTAAGAATGTCACGGAAATTCGAAGTTTCCTAGGACTTGCAGAATATTATAGAAGATTCATAGAAGGATTTTCGAAGATTGCTGTTCCATTAACGGCCTTAACTAAGAAGAATGTGAAGTATGATTGGACTCCTAAATGCCAATCCAGTTTTGAAAAATTAAAACATGCATTAGTTGAAGCCCCTGTTTTAACGTTACCAACAGAGAAAGGGAATTTTGTAATTTACACCGATGCATCGAAGACAGGCTTGGGAGCTATTCTAATGCAAGAAAGAAAAGTAATTTCTTATGCTTCTAGGCAATTGAAGATTCACGAAAAGAATTATCCTACGCATGACCTGGAATTAGCAGCAGTATTTTTTGCTTTAAAGATTTGGAGACATTACCTTTATGGCGAGAAGTGCGAAATTTTTATAGACCATAAAAGCCTTAAGTATTTCTTTACTCAGAAAGAATTAAACATGCGACGGAGAAGATGACTTGAATTGGTTAAAGATTACGATTGCGTAATTAGCTATCACCCGGGAAAAGCTAATGTAGTAGCAGATGCGTTAAGTAGAAGAAGCGTGGGGTTAGCGCAAATCTCAGTTCAGATTCCCCTGGCGTTAGAGATCAATCAATTTGAACTCGAGATAATTCGAAAGGAAAGTGCTGCTAAGTTATCAGTTCTTTATGCTCAATGGTGGTGCTGTCTCTTGGAAGAGTTCCAAGTAAGACACCATCGCGGATTCAACCACTGAGGCTGAGTACATTGCAGCATCAGCTGCTGCTAAGGAGGCCGTTTGGATAAGGAATTTCGTCCAAGAGTTGGGCGTCATTCCTAATGGAGTTGGTCCAGTCCCGGTGTACTACGACAACACGGGTGCCGTTGTGCAAGAAAAGGAACCTAGGTCTCACCAAAGATCCAAACACATACTGAGGAAATACCACATAATCCGGGATATTGTGGCTAGAGGTGACATAGCAGTTGAGAGAGTCGCCTCTGCGGACAACGTTGCTGATCCATTTACGAAGCCCTTGCCTGGACCGTTGTTTGAAAAATATCGCGAAACAATGGGACTGCGTCTGATGAGTAGTTGGCTTTAGGGCAACTGGCAGATTGTTAGAGTAGATGCCCAACTAGCCAACTTGTGGCGTGTGGGTTTTATAGACTCTTGTACAAACGATCTTTATATATGATCTTCGCATTTTCTTATATGGCATTCTTTACTTTCATTATGTGTGTAATGATTTACAATTGTGTTGAGTAAAGACCTAGAATGCACTAAAGAGTATGTTGGATGTGATAGTGGGTATGACGGCTATCATGAAACACATCTAATAGTCGCTGTGTATTCTGAACACGTTCCTAGTCGATTGGGCCGTCAAAATGAGGATAAGGCCGCCCGAGTTTGAGACTAGTATCTGCGATGTGAAGTACCATGTTTCATTGGTAGGGAACATTGTGATGTTCTGAGCATGCAGATAGATAGTGACCTGGTGATCTATCGAACTACCCTCCTTCGGACTTTCCAAGTGGTTACCATTTATCGAGTGGATAAGTCCGAGGTCTTGGTTGTACTGATTAGTCCTCACGACTCGAAACGTCATTGAGACTCTACATGATAGGCGTCTCACTTTGACCCGTTTGCCGACTCATTTGGGGTCACCAGGCGTCGGGATTGGGTGAGACCCCGATGCATGTATGAGTCGATGCATCGTTGTCGAGGATTCACCGCTCGCAGACATGCGTGGATATCCTATGCTATCTGAGGGGATAATAGTGTATAAATCTCTGGCCAGAGTACTAGAAGTGTTTTAGGTAAATGTGTTTACCTAGTTACACTCGTGATGTCACTATTCTGATCTCCAAGATGTATGCATAGCTATCGGATCTATAGCGACTCTCGATTTACCAATGGTCGTTGATCTGATCGGGATATATGGATTGAAAGGACCGTACTGTATGCTAACCACGACCGACTGGTTCTTGCAGGCACTATCAGTGATACCTAGGGGATCATAGGGCGATGTTGCTAGACGCTTTACCATGATCCGTTGGGCAGGTCCGGAATTACGATTCCGGAGCCACAATGGTTGTGGGCCCACGGCTAGCTGTATCCCTGAACCATTGAGGGTCACACAAGTACTAGATTCGAGATTCCCGCACGGATACTCAGCTCAATGTGTTGAGCACGAGAAGAGGATTTCGGGAAGTGCGACTTCCTAAAAGTCAACAGGGGTCAAACCGGGGTTTCCCGCTGTTGAGGGGCAAAACGGTCATTTTGCACTGGGGTTCTGAAAAATGGTTTTTCAGATCATATTATTCAGTTTTGGAAACTGAGTCGATCGGTCCGATCTGATCGGCGATCGGAGTTATGATGAAGTCTCGGTGTTGGAAATGAACTGAATGTTCATTGTTGGACCCGGGCCCGTTGGGCCGGTCCAAGTCCAACACTCTATTTAATTGTGATTATTAGACTTCATAAACATTATTAACATACAACTCTTAAAACCCTAAGCACAAACACGCCGCCTCCCTCCTCTCAAAAGCCGCCGCCGCCGTCTTCGCCGGAAAAATAGTTTCCGGCCAACTCGACGAGGAGAATCCGTTCGTGCTGATCTCGTCAGTGGTTCTAGTGCAGCCTGACGAAGGAGTCTCGGATCTGGTCGTGGACCGGATTGGCGTAAACTACCGCAATCTACCGAGAAGAGCCGGATTATTGTAATACCGGTTGGAGCCAGGCAGAAGTGCCAGCAAGGTAATCCGTTTAAACGCCCTATGTATGACAATTATGAATTGTTGTTTTCGTATTGATCGTCTCCCGGCACCTGTTTTATGTTCTTCCGCTGCCTAGCCGGGGGGCGGATCCGGATCCCCAACATATGCATAGCTATCGGATCTATAGCGACCTCGATTTACCAATTGTCATTGATCTGATCGGGATATATGAATTGAAAGGACCGTACTGTACGCTAACCACGACTAACTGGTTCTTGCAGGCACTATCAGTGATACCTAGGGGATCATGGGGTGATGTTGCTAGACGCTCTTACCATGATCCGTTCGGCAAGTCCGGAATTGTGATTCTGGAGCCACAATGGTTGTGGGCCCACGGCTAGCTGTATCCCTGAACCATTGAGGGTCACACAAGTACTAGATTCGAGATTCCTGCACGGATACTCAGCTCAATGTGTTGAGCACGAGAAGAGGATTTTGGGGAGTTCGACTTCCTAAAAGTCAACAGGGGTCAAGCCGGGGTTTCCCGCTGTTGAGGGGCAAAACGGTCATTTTGCACTGGGGTTCTGAAAAATGGTTTTTCAGATCATAATATTCAGTTTCGGAAACTGAGTCGATCCGTCCGATCTGATCGGCGATCGGAGTTACGATGAAGTAAAAAGCGATGCATATCGTCATTTGGACCCGGGCCCGTTGGCCGGTCCAAGTCCATCTTTAAGTCTATTTAATTAGACTTAATAACTTCATTGTATAGACTACACTTCATAACCCTAACCCTAATAGTGCAAACCGCCGCCTCTCCTCTCTAAAAGCGCCGCCGCCGCCGCCTCCACGCACCGCCGCCGCCGCCGCCGCCGCCTCTTCCTGGTCGGGCCGATTTGACGAGGAGAATCCGTTCGTGCAAAATTCGTCAGTGCTTCTAGTGCAGCCTGGCGAAGGAGTCTCGGTTCTGGTCATGGACCGGATTGGCGTTATCTACCGCAATCTACCGAGAAGAGCCGGGTTCTTGTAATTCCGGTTGGAGCCAGGCACAAGTGCCAGACAGGTAACTCGTTAAAACACCCTATGTATGTTGATACGTAGAACTGTTTAATATTCGTATTGATCGCATCCCGGTACTCTATTTTTGTTCTTCCGCTGCCTGCCGGGGTGCGGATCCGGACCAATCCCAACAAGTCGATCGTCGAACTCCGTAGATAGAACAACCTTTTGAACTTTGACCTCCTTGCGAATATCACTTAAATATGTTGTGACGATGGCACTATGAGCCCTAACGCTTTTCTTAAACTCAATCATTTCAAGTGATAAGGCAGTTTCCTGAAGCTGTACTTCCTGTTTGACACTTTTATAAGATCTCGGAAGACATGGTCTTTCTTAGTACGAGCTTCTGTAGCATCTTTCTCAATATTATCGATCTTGGATAAGAGTTCATTCCTGAGATTGCCAATGCTGCTTGTAGTCCTCATCTGCTTAATTGAAAGCTGTGAAAAAGAGGTTCGGAGAAGTGCAAGAGATTCGGCAAGGTCTGGTGCAGGAAGAGCAGTGGCAGGCAACACGAGCTGATCAACATCTGTCTCTTCATTCAAAGGAATGTCAGCGGCATTGAAGAGCATATGAGAATCAGCAGAGTTACTCTGACCTGGAGACTGCAAGGCAATATCTGGAATGCGGTGAGAGAAATCATCAGATTGGGTAGGATCTGGACGTTGATCTACCTCCATCTGTACAACTTGATCTGCAAAAACTGAATCTGCATCTACCTGTACAACGGGATCTGCAACAACTAAATCTGTAGAAAACAAACTGGGAGAATCTACAATCTGTATACGGTAGGAGACATTATCTACAATCCTTCTGGGAATACTGCGATGACCAAAAAATGGTCCAACTGGCACTAAAGCTGTACAAAGATTAAAACTCCCAACTGGCTTTAAACAACCAAACATAGAATACCGTAAAACTTCTGTGCAAACTCTGTACCAACCCCAAGTATTGATTGTAGGCGGTGTCGAATTATTCAGACATTGAGCTGGCTCAATGAAAAAGCCAATCGGTGCCATAGTGTCTAACAAAATCCGTTGAGGCAACTGCTCCCAGAGTTGTGAAACAGGAGCCGCACAACCGGATACCCATCGATCGTATCCGTCTTTCACTAACCAAGTTCCTCCAATAAACCACAAATTCCGAACCCAGCATGTAGAAAAGATGGTTTATGGTTCTTGGGAATATAAAACCCTCGATCAATAATGGATCCTTCAAACAACGTTGCACAACACCCTCGATCAATAATGGCTCCTTCGAACAACGTTGCCCAACACGGCCTTGTACACTCTAGCTCGTGTGCTTGCTTCTGCGTCAGCATATTTTTCACAGAAGAACTATGAGCAGTTGATAACAAGTCTATGATTTGAAGCGCCATAGCCGACCAAGGTTGGCCGAAACTGAAATTTGCTCGATGTGCCTCCAAACATTTTCGCAGCAACATTTCCCTATAGTTTGCAACTATATACAATCGCCTTTGAAGAGCAACTTGTACGGAATTTGTCTCACTCCACGTTAACACTTGCTCTTCATTGGCAGCAATATGTTTAAGAGATTTCGGAACCTCTAATTGTCGAATACAGAATGAATTAAAGAATGCAGCAACTTCATCTATCACCTTTTCCTCTCAACTGTACAAGAAATTCAATGTCGCCGCAAATTAATTGAAAAATCTCATGGACCGGATGTCCTTTAATTGTGTCTGGCTCGACAAGGGGTGCCTTCCAATTATCAGCTACAACAATCTTAGGGAGACATGCCTTGTACCAGTCCCCATCCGCGACTCCTTTAATTGTGATTCCATGTCCAAATTTTATTTTTGTGGTCTCGGAAGCAGTGACTGACGGAAGCATCATATCCTCAGGGATCCGCTTCAAAAACTCATCTCTGTGTTGGGGATCCGGATCCGCCCCCCGGTCAGGCAGCGGAAGAACAATAAAATTTAACCTGGAGGCGATCAATACGAAAAATCAATTCTATATGCATCAACATACATAGGGTGTTTCAACGAGTTACCTCTCTGGCACTTGTGCCTGGCTCCAACCGGTGTTTCAAGAACCCGGCGCTTCTCGGTTGATTGCGGTAGTTACGTCAATCCGGTCCACGACCAGATTCG
>KV002028.1:79218-101392 GCA_001598015.1 Dorcoceras hygrometricum | reverse complement strand
TCCGGCGATGTCGTGACGACTGGTCTGATTTCTTCTAGGGTTTAGTTCGGGCCTGTCCCGGGCAGTCCGTGAAGTTTTCGGGCCGGTATGCGATGTCGGGCCCGGTTTTGATCGATTTTGAAATTTTAAGTTTTTGGGCCTAAAATTGTTTTAAACCCAATTTGATACAATTAAAATTAGTAAAATGTGATTTTAATTATGAAATGTGATTTTGTAATAAAATATGATTTTGTTGATTAAAATTTGTTTTATCGGCAAAATGCGATTTTATTATAAAATACGATTTCGTAATTAGAATATGATTTTACGATAAATAATTAGATTATTTAAATTATGCATGTTAATTAGATTAATTGCATGATTGGGGTGATCGAGAGCCGTGCCCAATGTGTTAGGTGTATGCAAGGTTTTATATGATTTCGGTTTTTATATATTTGATTATCATTTAAAGTGGGCCTGTTTGTGGCCCGTTCCCACCCCTTGATAAATGTATCCCTTATTTGTCATAGTTAATTTAAATGTAAACTACTAGATTTAGTGGGAGGACATCCGAAGACGGTGGACGATGACGATCAAGATATTGAAGACCGAAGAACTGTAAAATCGGAAAGCTTTGTAATAGGATTGCATTGCATATTGCATTACCCCTAGGATTGGACCCAGGTCCGTGGCTGGCAACCACGGACCGCATAGCTCTCGCGATCGATCATCCCAATGTTACTTTATATATGTTGATATATAGAATAATTGAATCCGCATGTTGCATGTTTTAAATTAGATTTAAATATGCATGAGACCAAAATTTTTCAAAAATAAAATCCCTCGTTTTAAATTTGATTTAAAACTTATATCAAGATAAATGTTTATTCGATAAACAGAAGGGTATTTAAAATTGTTTAAATTAACCCTACCTTCCGTCAACAATGGGTGTACGTCGATGCTACCCGTATACATGGCCCGGCTCATATTATTGAGGGGGTCATGTATGCCGGAAAGTTGTCCACGCCATTGACAACTGTTGTGAGTCGGTTGGAACTCCCTTTAACGTTGGCTCATATTATTGGGGACGTTAAGGGGACCGTCCTCCACGACTCAACATTGATGGGTCAATCTTGACACGTGATAGTAAACGTCGTCATATTATTGAGCCCTTACTGGACGTGAGGTGAATACATGGAGGTTGAACCGGTTGCAATTGGAAACTACCTTTTGGGGATCATGGATGGCTGATATTATTCGGGTCCATGATCGCTTGATTGGGCTCCGTGTACCCACTAAAGAAACCTGTTTTCTCGATTTCATTAGAGGGTGGTGAAATTGTTAAAATAGTGGGAGGGTAATTCATAAAACTAAACGACCATGTTTTATGTCTTCGCTTATACCTTATATAGTTAGTAATGTATGTCCGTTTTCCTCTCAGTATTACTGCATATAAAATGGTTTCGATGAAAAACCCGCTCGCTGCTATAACTTACGCAGAAGAAACTCCCTATAATTCACAACAATATATACTCTCCGCTGAAGAGCTATCTGCACGGAATCTGTCTCTCCCCAATTCAGAACTTTTTCTTCTTTAGCAGCAATCGCCTCAAGGGATCCCAAAGCTGATATCTGCGAATACTAAAAGAATTGAAGAAAGCAGCCACCGCTTCAATCACCTGCTCTCTAATCTGTATATGAAAATCTATATCTGCATAGATTAAAGATAAAATCTCACGGGCCGGATGCCCTTGAATAGAGTCTACCACAAGAGGCTCCTTCCCCTTGTCAGTAGCAGCAATCTTCGGAAGATTGGCCATGTACTGTTCTAGTTCGTGCACCCCAGGAATCTGAATTCCTAGTTCGAATTTGATTTTTGTTGGTTCAGCAGCAAGGACAGATGGCAACATCGCATCACCCGGAATCTGTTTCAAAAGATCCTCAATAGACATAGATTCCTCATCAGTCACAGCAGTCAAGCGCTCAGAGATCTCATCAGTTATATCGTCAGATTCCACCACATCGGTTTCCAACTGTGCAGTTGCAGCAATCACTTCTTCAATAATATTGTCGACGTCATCAATAGATGTCGTTTCCTTTTGTTTCACCACAACATCCTCCACAGCAGACTTCTCCTGAACAATTTCATCATCAGAACCAGCTATCATCCTCAGCTTTCTCTTTGGTGCTGTTCGCTTATGAGGACGCTCAGCTGGCACAACGGAGATAGGTTCAACATCTTGTGCCACTGATATAAGTGCCAGATCCTTTTCTTTGGATACTGCCTTCCCAGATGTTGTCCTTTTCTTTTTGACAACATTTGCCTCAGAAACAGCAGCCGGTCGCTTCTTCGACACAGCCTTCTCAGCAAATACTTCCACGTGTACATCATCTACATCCTTGTCAGCAATCGAAACAGATTTCTTTTTCGACATAGACTTCTGCTTCACAATCGCTACCTTAGCCACTTCGGGCTCATCAGTTTCACCACAAGCGTCAATAGTTTTGTTCATGGCAACATAAGTAAGGCAGAAAGGATTTTAAAAGGAGGGAAGGTCATCCCCTCACCCAAGGTAACTGCAGGGTCGCCTTTGAAAAGAACACAGATTTGAGCCGCAAAACCCTTGGCTCTTTTGGTTGTTCTGTCAGCCATCTCCTTCAAAACCTCAAAGAGAATTTTGCTCCAATTGACCTTAATCCCAAAATGTATCACAGTCATCATCAAAAATGTGGGTTACGGCATCGAACGAACCCGCTTTGACGGTAATGGATTTTGCCAAAATATCATTTAAGAAGCGAAACTCAAACTTCATCAGCATCTTATCCGGCAATTTTCGTGCACAGTTCCAAAGGATGGTTCAACTGGGAGGCTCCAACACATCTAGAACATTCTCCACACTTCCACCCAAGTGTAGAATAACATTGGGAGCCTTGTACATTGTAGAATAATCTAGATACATGTAGGGTTGTACATTTCTAGATCCCTCCATGGAATATTCCTTTGAATATTCTTTAGATCATTTTGGAGACGTAATCTCCACCGTTAGATCAAATAGATCTTAGCCATTCATTGTACAAGCCACTACTATATAAAGGGGTGGCATCCTCATTTGTAAACCACCAAGTTTGATAATACAATCAATACTTTCTCACTCTAGAGTTCTTAGCATTCTCCAAGTGTTCTTTACTTGCCATTAGCAACACTAAGGCTGCTTTGCTAGTACAACGCAGGGGCGGAGTCGAGGAGCAAAGGCACCAGACTTAGAGAACAATCTCGCCAGTGAAACTAAATCATTCGACACTGCAGACAAATTAGTTAATCCATCTGTAGGCAGATTGAAGACGCCTGCAAACCTTTCCTCAGAAATTGCTACATACTTCCTGAAAACAGCACATGTAATATCACCATCTTGCACCATAGCTGTATCGAAAAACTGTTCTAATTCTTGCTCATACAACATAGAGGGACATCCTAGAAAACCTCGAAGCCCAGTAGCCTCTAGGGCTCGGAACATCTGTACCATCCCCTAATTATCCTGAATCCCCAAAACAGAATCGAAGTTGACCTGCCGAGCGTTGGTGATGAATGCTGAAGCCATTGTGAAATAGTTGCTTGATCGAGAAGACGCCTGAAATATTAATATTCTGCAAACAAATAACACTAGAACGTAGATATACACGAAAGCTTGAAATTAATTTTGCGCAAGGTAAGAGTAAAGAGAAAGGAAACGGCGTAATGTAAACAGAGAATGTGAAATGGTGAGAGAATGTAGATGTGACGTTTCGTATGATGACAACATGTGTCAACCATCCGACGACGCGATTTAAGATTTTAAAAGATTTTGAAATGATTTTGAAAATATTTTAAAAGGATTTTGAATTTTAACCACGAGGTTGAAAAGGTAAAATAGATAACTGGCACCAAATGTTTAACACGTGACAACCTTAGGAATCTGTTTTGATGTACCAGTAGGGGTATTACGGGATCTGATCATGGATAAGCATCAACTGTGTATACATGACATCTGAGTGTATCCAGATCTCACATATTCAGTTGACTCAGCACTTATTAATTCAGATCTCGTTCCCCCTAAAGCTGAGACCTCCCAAGTCTGAAATTTTACCAAATCTGAATTCCACGATGTTCCCCCAAAACAGTAGACTCAGATCTGATAAACACGGAAGCTGTTCAACCTGCAATTGTTAGCGCACAGACAAATCAAGGAAATTCTAAGAGAGCCAAAATGTTCCTGAAATAAGATAACTTAGCGTCGGGTAGAGGTTTTGTGAATATATCAGCTACTTGCAGGTCAGTCGACACATAATCCAATCAGACGTCCTTCTTGAGCACATTATCTCTTATGAAATGATGCCTGATGTTGATATGCTTTGTTCTGGAGTGCAGCACTGGATTTTGAGCAATCGCGATGGCACTGGTGTTGTCACAGAGAATAGGCGCTTCAGAAGCATCAATGTCATAGTCCTTTAGCTGGTGTTAAATCCATAAGATCTGAGCACAGCAGCTTCCAGCCGCTAAATACTCTGCTTCAGTTGTGGATGTTGCAATAGAGTTCTGCTTCTTACTAAACCAAGAAATCAATCGATCTCCTAAGAATTGACAAGTACCACTTGTGCTTCTACGATCAACTCGACATCGTACGTAGTCTGCATCACTATAACCGATTAGTTGAAAGCTTGAGTCTTTGGGATACCAAAGACCCACATTGTTCCTTTAAGATATTTCAGTATACGCTTTACAGCAATATAATGAGATTGCTTTGGCTCCTCTTGAAATCTAGCACAAATACAGACAGCAAACATGATGTCTGGTCAACTAGCAGTTAAGTAAATCAGGGAGTCTATAATACCGCGATATAGAGATACCTCAATGGAAGATCCAGCTTCGTCTTTGTCTAGCTTGATTGAGGAGCTCATTGGGGTTGCTGCTGCTGAGCAATTGTCCATGACGAATTTCTTTAGCATTTCTTTCATATATTTTGCTTGATTGATGAAGATTCCATTGTCAAGCTGTCTCACTTGAAGTCCTAGAAAGAACGTGAGATCTCCCATCATGCTCATCTCAAACTTGTCCTGCATCAACTTAGAAAATTTCTGGCACAATTTGGGTTAGTTGACCCAATTATAATATCATCAACATAGATTTGCACTAACAGGACATGATCAGATTTCACAAATTTAAATAGTGTCTTATCAACTGTGCCTATAGTGAAATCGTGCTCAATAAGAAACTTAGATAGTGTATCATACCAAGCTCTGGGTGCTTGCTTCAATCCATATAGAGCTTTATCCTTTATAAACATAATCTGGATATGTATGATTTACGAAGCCAGGAGGTTGTGCAACATACACTTCCTCTGTTAAGATTCCATTAAGAAATGCGCTCTTAACATCCATTTGAAAAACCTTAAAATCTTTATATGCAGCATATGCTAAGAACATGCGAATGGATTCTAATCTTGCTACAGGTTCAAAGGTTTCATCGAAATCTATACCTTCCATTTACCTAAAGCCCTGAGCGACTAGTATAGCTTTGTTCCGTGTTACTACTCCATCTTCATTCAGTTTGTTCCTAAAGACCCATATAGTTCCTATCACTGAATGATTAGAAGGTCTAGTTACAAGTTGCCATACATTATTTCTTTTAAACTGATTTAGTTCTTCTTGCATTGTATCTATCCAGCTTGGGTCTGCTAAGGCTTTTCTATTAGTTTAGGTTCTATATGCGAAATGAATGCAAAATCAAAGTGATCATGCAATAGCTGGCCTCGTGTGCGAACAGGAGAGTTAATGTTACCTATGACCTGCTCGGGTGGATGATTTAGATTCCACCGAAGATCAGATCCAATTGGATTTTCTCCTTGTTCTGCTTGGATGTCTGGTTGGATGGTCGCATCTGCATTGTTTGTCACCAATTGATAAGATCCATGTTCCAGATTTGATCCAGAAACCAGTTGATATGTGCTCGCATTTTATGCATCAGATGTTGATTGATGTACTATGGGATTTGTTTGTGCAACATCTTGAGCATTGGTTGCTTCAGTTCCAGCAGTTGGTACACTTGATGAGATCTGATCCTGCCCCTGGTCAACGTTAGTCAAATCAGCAACCACTGGGTTACCTGTCAGATCTGTTTGAGCGTTGTCATGCGGTGTGTCAAGCTCTGGTTGTATCTCAACTGAGTGTCTTTGTCGTGGCATGTCATCATCTGAGTCATCAAGGCTAGATGATTCTAGACGTGTACATAAATCATTGAGGCTCGCAGCTGAGTTGGATCTGAAGCTTGTTTCATCAAAGACGACGTGTGCTGATTGTTCAACTGTCATACTTCGATTGTTGAAAACTCTGTAGGCTTTGCTCATAGCTGAATATCCTAGAAAGATACCTGCATCAGATTTAGCATCAAAATCTGTTAGGTGCTTTTTTCCATTATTATGAATGAAACATCTTCACCCAAACACCCTGAAATATGAAATATCAGGTTTCTTGCCATTCCAGATCTCCCAAGGGGTTTTGTCATGCAACTTGTTAATCATATCTGTTCTGAGTGTAGCAAGCTGTATTAACTGCTTCTTCCCATAATTTTTGAGAAATGCCGGAATAAGCAATCATTGATCTATCAGCTTCTTTTAAAGTACGATTTCTCCTCTCAACCAGCCCGTTCTGTTGAGGAGTTCTAGCTGTAGAAAGCTCATGCTTTATCCCTATGTCATCCAGATAAGAAGATAATTTTTGATTTAAAAACTCAGTACCACGATCACTTCTTATTTTGTTGACTGTACAAGATCTGTCATTTTGTAAACGTTTTAAAAGCCGAATCAGTTGGTCAACGGTATCAGACTTTGATTTTAAAAACAGCACCAAGTGAATTTTGTAAAATCATAAATGACTACTAGGGTGTAATTTGTTCCCCCTAAGCTCGTAACGGGAATAGGACCAAAAAGATCCATATGTAAAAGCTCTAAGCTTCGGGAAGAACGTTTACCACCTTTCTTTTTAAAAGTAGAACGAATTTTTTTACCAAGCTGACATGCGGCATAGATCTTGTCCTTAAAAAAATTTATTTTGGGCATACCAGAAATCAGTTCATGCTGACTCATTTTTGCAAGTGTTTTAAAGATCAAATGATTCATTCGCTGATGCCACAACCAACTCTTGGAAGAGTAAGCTGCAAGGTAGATCTGTTCAGATCCCATTTGCTCTGACCAATTGATTATGTAGGTATTCCCTGATATTTTACCTACCAAAATAGTCAGACCATTTGGACTCTAAACTGTGCAAGTATGTTGTTGAAAGTTAACTATGTAACCCTTATCACATAGCTGACTATGCTAATCAAATTATAGCGCAAATTGTCAACAACTAAGACATCAGATATTGAAATTTTACCGTGGGTAAGCTTATTACCCACAGTGTTACCATGTGAGTTATCACCAAAAACGATCTTCGCTCCTTTGTGAGGTATCACATCTGTTAGTAGCTTTGGGTTTCCAGTCATGTGTCATGCACAACCACTGTAACGCCCCAAAAATCCATAAGACCACATTATGCATATTGTTCATTTTATAGATTAAAATTGGCATTTAGAATGTTATGCATTGCTGATTTTAATTAATTTCAGAATTAAGATGTGGCGCAGCTGTTTCCAGCGGATGACTCCAAAGAGTGATGCACGAGCAGGTTTTAATCTGTTGAAAATGTTTTAAGGAGGACAAATGATTTCATTTGAAAAAGGTTTGGTGTTTTACAAATTAAAATGAGAGGAAGGGAATTTTACTAAATTTTATAAGTGTGTCATGCTTGATTTCACAAGTAGCATGCCACTAATCCCTTTCATATAAAAACCTGTTTTCAAAAAAAGATCTTTATCATTTGCAAAGAAAAATCTTTTGTGCTCTTCAAAATATTCTAAGAAAAGTGCGTGCGTTGCTTAAGGAGAAGATTTCTGCAGAAAACCAGTTGTTGTTGCAAAGCTTCGTTTAAGGCAAGCAAAAGCTGATCCTTTGCTACACCATTTGAAGCATATATTGATGTATTTATGGATCTGCTTGCCTGTATGTTTAAGATATGTTGAAGTTCATGTTTAAAATAATTTACGCATGAATAAGGAAAGAAAGATGAGGTTCAAAATGATGTTTTTATGCTTCCAAATGTTTTCCAGAAAGATTATGATGTTTTAAAAGTACTGAGGATTCGAGTTTATTCCCAGAATGTTTATGAATGTTCTTCCTTACAGTAATTGTAATATCAGAATTTGATAACGATTAATCAGTAGTTGCTAGTTGAATCATTATAAAGTATGGTTTGATAGGCAACGACTGATAGCATAGTTGTTGTTTTGATGTTATAATATAAGCCAAATTTCAGCATCTGTGTTGTTTTCATAAATTCCAGTAGATGCACTGTTCACCAGTAGATGCATTTTGTTGATTAAATTCAGCAGTTGCGTTGTTTTCGTAAAACCAGCAGATGTACTGTTCATTTCAGCTGGTATTAGTCTTGCGACTGGTACTGTTCATTGCAGCTGGTATTAGTCTTGCGACTGGTACTGTTCATTGCAGCTGGTATTAGTCTTGCGACTGGTACTGTTCACCGCGTCTGGATTTCTATTCCTTACGGCTGTTTATTGTGCCAACGACATCGTTTTATACCTATTCCTTGCGACTGGTCTCATGTATGTTAGCGCTCTTTCTTGCGGCTGGTTGATGCGCTAACGACGTCGTTCCCTTAAGTTACAAAATGTTAGCAGATAGTCTTACGTCATCATATCTGTTACTTACTTCAACGACATCGTTTCAATAAATACAATTGTTCCTAGTAAAAGATCTCACAGCTGGTTCCTATCTTGCAGCTGGTTCCTATTCATTGCGACTGGTTTCTCTTGCGACTGGTCTCATTTCAATGTTATGTTTCCTAAATTCGAATTCGATACTCAGTAAAGTTTTAAAAATGGGAAGCGAGAGTTTTAAATGATGGAACCCAATGATGTTTAAGAAATTTCAAAGAAAGAAAGGATGTTAATGGAACCAAAGTTTATTTTAAGATTATGGCATAGATAGTTGACGGTCACCAAGGAGAAGGGTGAGTAGTTGTCTAGATGTCGACTGCCCTTTCATATGAGCTATATGCTAAAACTGATATCGGAAGTCATTTTGATCAAAGTGCAACACGGACCATGAGGAGCTTATATGCCATAAATCTAAAGAAAAGATATTGATGATAAGATCTGGGCTATTATCCCCTGTTTCCAAGATTAAGAAAGAAATGTTTATGAAACATTTATGTATTTTCAGATGTCTGCCTGCGTTAAATGAAATTGTTATTATTCAGATTTTACTTGCTGAGCCCCTAGGCTCATTAGCTTTTAAAATGGTGCAGGTATGACAGCTGAGGAGCGAACAGGAGGTGAAAGCTGATAGAAGCTGTTGCGTGTTGTGTTTATCAATGGCCAGCGTTTTCCGTGTCATAGTTGTTACTGTTTTGATTAAAAACTACTGTATTAAATCAGTTGCAACGTTTGTATAATTATATAGAATATCATCTGTTGTAAATCGCAATTGCAATTATCAATGAAGTCTGTTTTTCCGCAAATATTTCAGTAGTTGGCGCGTAAATATGAGTCTGTTAGATCTTGTCTTCGAAATTTCCAATTCTTTCAAAGTTATAAGAAATACAGCTTATAACAAATGGTCTTTAGCCCTTCTTTTATTTCGAAAATTTTTATTTACCCCTATTCGTGATCCCGTGGGTTCGGGCGTCATAACCACTATCAAGGTACCATATAATTGACTCATCTCCAACCTTGTACCTGTTATCCTGCAATTATGAAAACAGATTTGGGTACCCAATTTTACTTGGGGCGTCATAACCACTATCAAGGTACCATATAATTGACTCATCTCCAACCTTGTACCTGTTATCCTGCAATTATGAAAACAGATTTGGGTACCCAATTTTACTTGGGTCCAGATCGGATTACCCCTTTTGGGACCCATACTTGAATTAACTTAACAGTTTTCCCAGTATGAAAGTCCATAAGGGTGTGTGCATAAATATGGTGAGATCTGTTGAGCTTTGATTTGGTATTTTGAGCATTCAGATCTCTTCGGGGCTGAACCTTTCTCCATTCAGATTTGACCTTCTGAGAACCACGTCTTTTTTGGTTCTGAACAAACGACTTGGATCCAGCGTTTTCCTTTTCCTTGTCAAGTCTTTTCTTTAGCCAACTAGACTTAGAGATCTCGGGTTTGACATAGCCAATACGAGCTTTCCCTTTCTGATCAGTTTCCCGAGATCTGGTCATCATACCTTACCGACTCGCATGTATCATGTATCACACTAGCTTTGACAAAATTCATCTTTTTGAATTTGTCATATACCAGATTTGACTGAGTACAGGTCTCTCCGGAGCTGCTTTCACCAGCATTGAAACCTAAGCCAGATTTGTCATTAAGTGGCTTTTGAGTCTCATGCAACTTACTTAGACAGAAGACCGGGTCTAGGAGCTCATTACCAAATTTAACCTTTGGTTTTCTGATTCGAGCTCACAGGATCTTAATCTCAACGATTCATTCTGTTAGAACAATATTTATAAGTTTTGGTGATAACAAAAATAAGATAAGTTGCTATTGGACAATCGGTTGTCGCAGGAGTATCTTCTATCTACAGTAGCATTTCAGCAGTTGGGTTTTCAAGTGGTGATTTCAGCAGTTGGTATGCTTTCAGCGGTTGATTCGTATTCAGAGAGTTTCAGCAGATACTTCATTGAAGAAGCGTTCAGCAGATAGATTCATCAAGAGCGATCAGCAGATACAGTGTTGAGTATTCAGCGTGTTTTGCTAAGATGTGTCAACGACAGCATTTTGATAAGTTAGAACGACGTCGTCGAAGTGTACTGTTTCGTTTCAGCAGATGAAGATCAGCAGATACTTTGTTTAAGAGATCAGCAGTTGGTTAAGTCTATTTGTTGGAGTTGCAACGACAGCGTTTGATTAAGTTGCAACGACAGCGTTTGGTTTAGTTGGAACGACAGCGTATTGATTTGCTTTAACAATTCAGCAGAAGCGTTCTTTAGAGATTTCAGCAGATGCTTTGTTTCAGCAGATGGCTACAGTGACTTGAACCAGCAGATGCACTACTTGGTGATAACCAGCAGTTGTATTTCGAAGATAGCAAAACGGCGTCACTTGATTAAGTTGACACGACATCGTTTTTGCGAAAGGAATCAGCAGATGGAAAAACGCATACGCTATCAGCAGATAAATTCTTCCAAGCGTTTTTCCAGTCGAAGTTCTTGACAACGAAGATGGATGTAAGTGCTGGTTTCCAAACTTATTTCAGGCGCAAGCTCTAAGTATTTCAAATACGATCGTTTGCTCTTAAGGAAAAGATTTGTTGGATCGTACAGCTGCCTGGAATGAAGGGAACAAGTTAGATACTATTTTGGGTGAATAGTACAGTGTACAGTGGCCGTTTCTCTATGCTTACACAAAAATGGAAAGAAGACAAATTGGCTCTGTGGATGAGCGTTTGTCCTTGCAGTGGAGCAGAGATTACGGTGTACTATTTTGGCAGTAATTCAAACGGGATTTATTTCCTTTGGAGAATTAATGTTACCGTTGCAGTCGAAGCCTATAAATATCAGAAGCGGCTTTGAAGAACATACTTCGCTTATTATCTTTGCTGTAACGCTGCCAAAATTCAAACACAGCTTTCACTTCGTTGATATTTCAAAAAGATCAGACTCGAAGAACATTTCGTTTGATCTTCATTAGATAAACATTCGAGTCAATCTTCTGGTTATTCATTGTTGATACCAGAAGATATTTACAGTCTCTTGATTCGTGTTCTCATTGATATATTTGATAGAGTCTGTAAACGAACTGTCTATTCAAAGAAGTTCGTAAAACGTTCAAAACATTGTAAACCAGCAGCGAAGTCTGCGTCAAGTTGTGTTGTAAAGCGCTAGGAGTTCTCGTAGCTGCAGGTTACGGGAGCGGGTGTTTGTAGAAAGGCTACACGCATCAAAGTCTTTTAGTGCTACCTTCCGAGGAGGAAGAAGGGGAGACGTAGGATATTGATATCCGAACTTCCAGAAACAAACTCTCGACTCAATCTCTTATTTACGCATTTATTTTGTGTTGCGCTTAGTTCTTTGTTCACAAACTAATCAGCCTATTTCCGCACATACTTTGTTGGCTGAGAAGTTTGCATATAACTGAGCTCCAAACATTTTAAAAGAACTTTGAAATAGAAAAATCGAAGGAGTTCATTCAACCCCCCCTTCTGAACTCCTATTTGCTTAGTGATCCTATTTCCGGGACCATCACATTCTCAGTCTTCAGCTTACTCAACTCGATTTGTAAACTGTTAGTTTCACCAAGTTGAACGGTTCTTGGTTCTACTGAGATATTTTTCAACTCCATGTTTTCAGCTTTGACTTCCTCGAATGTTTGAGAAAGCTTTCTGTACTCGTGGACCATTTCATTGAGTGCGTTGATTAGGTCCTCCCGTGTGAATTCAGTGTTGGAAAAATCAAATACCTCGTCATCAGAAGATTGATTAGACATCAGACAATGAACTTCCTCTTGTTCACTATCGCTTGATTAAGAGCTACTGGATGAAGAATCAGAATCTGAATCTGCCCAGTTTTTGTTGCTTTCTTCTGCAACAAGCACTTTTCTATCATTCTTTCTGTTGGGCCTTTTGTCAGATCTTGTTCTCATACCTTCTCTCTTTTTATCTTTACTTGGATCTGTCGTCCTTCTTCTCATCCCTTTTAGGTCTGTCCTCCTTATTTGGCCTGTTACAGTCTACTGCAAAGTGACCTGGACGACCACAATTGTAACAGTTCATATGAGTAGATAATTTTTCAGATTTGTTAGCACTATTATAAGAAAAATAAGGGTTATAGGATCTTCTCAGGAATTTCCCAAACTTCTTGACGAAGAGGGACATTGCATCATTGCTGAGTTGTTCGGCAGATTTGATCGGTGAGCTTTTTTCAGATGTCTTGGCCGCTAAAGCTTTAGTTGGTTGAGATGTCGACGGTCCTGCCTCAGATCTTGTTTCTAATTCAAACTCATATGACTTCAAATTCGCGAACAGATCATGAAGCTCCAATTTGTTTAGATCCTTAGATTCCCGCATGGCCATTGTTTTGACATCCCATTCCCTGGGCAGCGCTCTCATTACTTTAAGTGCCAACTCACGGTTGTTGTATTCTTTGCCCAAGCTTGTAAGTTCTATCACTACAGCACTGAAGCGCTCATCGAACTCCGCCATTGTTTCTCCGTCTCTCATCTTCATTGACTCATACTTCTGCTGTGCAACAGTGAGCTTATTCACCTTGGTCTCATCATTTCCCTCACAGATTTGAATCAGCTTCTCCCAATCTTTTCGTTGTGGCATAGGTTTTGATTTTACTGAACATGTTTTTATCTAGCGTCTTATACAGAATATCTTGAGACACATTTTCCATGTTTGATTTCTTCTTTCCTCAGTAGTGTTTTCATATCTTCTCTTTTCTACCCATTCTGGTGCTCCAGCAGATATGGCTATAGCAGTGTTTGCCTTCATTTTCTTTATAGGTCCCTCTGTAATCACTTACCACATATCATCATCTTGTGCCGCCAAATTCGCTTGCATCCTTATCTTCCAATCATCATAGCCTTCCTTTGAAAACATAGGAATTTTCTCGTGTGAGTTAGACATATTGAAATATATAAAGCGTAAACAACAGACTATTCAATAACTGAGATGATCAGGCTCTGATACCAATTGATAGGATCAATATGGATCGAAAACAGGTAGGAGTTCAGAAGGGGGTTGAATGAACTCCTTGGAATTTAATTTTTGAAACCTTAAAACAAATTTTACAAGCGCCTTGCTAAACTCAGATCTGTGTTACCAGATCTGAGGTATCTCAGTTCCAAATCTGATTTTTCGACTAATGATAGTTGTGTGGAAATAATCCAATTAATCAGTGAACAGTAAAAATGTAAATAAATGCGATAAGTAAAAGTATAGAGTTTAGAGATTTGTTTCTGGAAGTTCGGATATCAAATCCTACGTCTCCCATTCTTCCTTTGCAGGAAGGTATCACTAGAAGAATTTGACGAACACAGCTTTTGTCTACACCCAGTCACCGAGCCTCGCTCAAGATGAACTCCTAGCTATATCCAAACACGCAGATACACTGTTGATTACAAACAACCTGATTTCTCAAACTGCTTCACACAGCAAGTTCGTTACAGACTCAAAAATAAATATTACAATGAAATACGATGCTATTGAGTACTGTAGATCTTCTGGTTCTTTTATCAACAAGAACTGTTTACAAATGTAAACCAGAAGATAACTCGAAGGTTAAGAATATGAAGGCTGAACTTGATGTTCTTCGAGTTGTAATACTGGACTTAGAATATTTTTGCAATGAAAAGATCCAGTAAGTATTTGAGAGCTTTTTGATGACAATGAATGAACGTTGTGAATCACTGATAGCGTAGAGGGGCAGAAGACACAGAAGGCTTCTTCATTTGAATTCTTCAGCCTTTTATATTCTTTGTCTTCAACGGTCATTAAATGTAGCCGGTAGAGATAAGCTCTTTTGCATATCTTCATCGTATCATTGCATTTAATGCTCCATTAATGCCATAAAAAAGGTAAACTGCGCTCGTCAGGGCTAAATTGACTTATATTCCAAAGTTGGTAATCATCGTATCAAGCATTCTGCGCACTGTGCAATTTTACCCAAAATAGCTCTGATCTTGTCTCCTTAATTCCAGCCTTTTATACAATTTAAACCTTTACCGTTGATTCTCTTTAAATAATTCTTTGATAACTTCTGAAGAGAGTCGAATCTCACACTTGAGTATGCTTGCAATTTTGTCATATCTGAATGCTTAGAGAATCTGCAAGGGTACTGTACTCAAATCTGAATTGTCCTCGAATCTGATAATCACTGAGCATTCTGTAACCACTTCTGAAATACTGAGATCTGACGTAACTTGTGTAGAATCTGTTTATATTTGATACTCTCAAATCTGAATAATACCACTTGAGTCAATATACCACAATCTTTTACTAAAGCCTCTAAATCAAGTCTGAATAAACTTTGCTCTAACAGCAGATCTCTTACTGTAGCTTCTGAATCAAGTCTGAAAGACCTCAAGTCTGAACAACTGTCCCGATATCAGAATTAACCGACCCGAATACTCAACTGATCCAAATAATCAAATCTGATTCGAAAGCTTCAACCCGATAACAGAAATCTGAATATCTGAATACTTAACTCTGCTCAGTTCTGAATACTTCCCGAAAAGTCAACTCAGATGTCAACGCTTAACTAAGAACTTATGAAACTTAAATACTGCAACTTAATAGCATGACGTCACGAGATCTGAAGAGTTCCCTACTCTTGTTTTCTGCGAATACTTAAGATCCTTTCTCAATATTATTTTGTTATCACCAAAACGTATAAATTTTATCTTAACAAGATCTGAAATGCTGATATCTGAAATAACTTGGGTAGATTTTTTATGCTCTCAAATCTGAATAATACCTCCTGAGTCAATATAACGGAATCTGTTACTGAGATGTCTGAATACTTTCAACTCTGAAAACCTGACTTGATATCTGAATTAACCGACCCAAATACTCAATTGATCCAAATACCCAAATCTGATTCGAAAGCATCAACCCGATAACAGAAATCTGAATCTCTGAATACTTAACTCTGCTCAGTTCTGATTAATTCCCAAATAGTCAACACAGATGTCAACGCAACATAACTCAGAACTTTCGAATATGAAATCTTCAATTCAATGGCATGATGTCATGGAATTTAAAATGTTCCCTTCTGTTATCCTTTACGAATGCTTAAGATCAGTTCTCATTCTTATTTTGTTATCACCAAAACTTTTAAATTTTATCTTAACAGTGATATTTTGGAGAAAGGATTCATAAGGCCGAGTATGTCGCCTTGGGGAGCTCCGATTCTTTTTGTGAAGAAGAAGGATGGATCTATGAGGATGTGTGTAGATTTTCGACAGTTGAATAAAGAGAAAATCAAGAACAAGTATCCTTTACCGAGAATCGATGACTTGTTTGATCAGTTGCAGAGATCGACAGTGTGCTCTAAGATTGATCTACGATATGGTTATCATCAGTTGCGGATTAGAGACACTGATTTGGTGATGCCTTTTGGATTGACAAATGCTCCTGCTGTCTTCATGGATTTGATGAATCACGTCTTCAGAGAGTACATCGATCGTTTTGTGATCTTCTTAATACATTACATCCTGGTGTATTCGAGGAACTACAGAGAGCACAAAGATCACTTGAGACTGGTATTGCAGAAACTGAGAGACAAACAACTGTATGCGAAGTTCAGCAAATGTGAATTCTTGTTGGATAAGGTAGTCTTTTTGGGTCACGTCATTTCAGCACAAGGTATTTCGATGGATCAGAGTAAGGTCGAAGCAGTTCTTAACTGGGAGCGACCTAGGAATGTTTCTGAGATTCGGATCGTTTCTTGGGATTGGCTAGCTATTCTAGGTGTTTCATTGAGAAGTTTTCTTCGATAGCCAGGCCGATGACTCAGTTGACCCAGAAAGATAGGAAATTTTTTTCGACTGATGAATTTGAGTCGAGTTTCCAGTTGCTCAAGGAAAAGTTGACTACTGCTCCTGTGTTGGCATTGTCTTCGGGTTCTGGAGGTTTTGTAGTATGCTCTTGTGAGACCTGAAATTGTAATAAAATATTAATTGTTGGATTAATTGAATTTTTGAGGAATTCGGGGTGTTCGGAATTCTATTTGAAGGTTTGAATTTTCGGGTCAGGAATCACATTTAGAGCAATTCTGGAATTTTGGAATTTTCGAGTTGAAATCTGATTTTTGTGAAGAAATCTGTATTGTTGGTGAAATCTGCTCGGTTTTTGTGTAATCTGTTCGGATTTTGAGAAATCTGGACGCTTGGTGTTGCGGCGTGTTTTGTAGCGAGAGGGATCAATACGCCGTCGTTTTCGTGAGGTCGGGATGTCGCATAGTTAGGAGAGATCTGTTGCGCTTGTATATAGAGATCTGCCCCGCGTGTTTTTGTGTTGAGCGCTATACGATGTCGTTTAGATAAGTTTCTACGACGCCGTTTTGGTGAACGCTTGAGGGAGAGATCTGTTTTGTGAGTTTAGCGTTCGAGTGACCAGATTTTAGCGAGCAGCTTTTAGCGCTTTGTATTTCAGATTTCTCCAGCGTTTGTGTTTAGCGTTCCAGACTTCACCATGGTGCTGTGCGATGTCGTTTTAGCGTTAGCTCTATTTTCCAGCGTTTAGTTTGTTGTTCAGATTTCACCGCGGTTTTGAGTAATGTAGCGTTTAGCGTTTTTGGCCTTCAGATTTCTTCGTGGTTTTGGAGCGAGCGATGGCTTGTGAAATCTGTTTCTGTCGGTGCATATTTAACCAGATATCATGCATGTATTTATATTAGAAGTGTTGGCCTTCAATTATTTGATCAGATCCCATACTTAGCGATTTTTCTCCCGAATTTCTTTCTTCGCTTCTAACCCTCGGTTACTGTTTACCGTGAGCTTCTACGGTGAATTCCCGTCGATTTCGGACATCATTTTTCACGTTTGAGGTAGCTTTGGACTCCTCTCAAAAAGCTCTTTCATTCCATACCATTTTTGGAGGCTGTCGTTGGCTGGAGCAAAAGCACGAAGTTGTTTCGTGCGTGCATTTCGCCGTTCAGGTAGCTTTTTGAATTAGCTTGGAAATATTGTTCCTAGCCTTTATTTAAGCTCCCTGTTAAGTTGTATTGTGGAATTGAGCGCTGGTTTTAGTGTATAGATTCCAGCCAAGAGTTTTGTGTATGGCCGTGAGTTTGGTTAGCTTCCCTGAAATCTGTTGTGCGTGTGTTTTAGCAGGTTTCAACCAGATCTCTCGGGCTTGTTTTGTATTAATTGTTGCACAAAATAAAGGTACGGATCTTGAGCTTGAAATTCAGTTTGGAATTCGGCGTGAGATTAATGTGAGGTTGCTGGGATGTGTTCGCTGCTTGTGATTGCCGTGTATTTGGTTGCTGTTGCATATGGTTTATGCTAGCTGGTTTCGGTGATTGCATTCATGCATTAATTCCCTTGCATTTCAGATCTTTCGTGCCTTGTATCTTGGCAGTTTGCGCCTTTTGTATTGTGCTGTTGTTTTCTTACCAGGATGCGAGGGCGAGCGGCGATACCGCACTCTCATCTCACTGCTGGGATTTGTTAGACACCATGCGCCGAGTGGTTAACTACCACAGTTCATGGGTGAGGCAACGGCAGGGTGAGTTGTTTGATGCATCTGGTATTCGGGTGTAGTGTCAAGGAGAGTGGCTCATTACCACACTTTGAACACACCCCGTGGCCACCGTTTGTTGCAGATTCTTTGGAGCTATGTTTGAGTTCCTTGGCTCCCTCTCCGGTTGTAGCCTTCAGCGTTCGTTCTGTGTCTCATGCATAGCATCTGCATTTTATCTTATGATGTTTCTTTAGCTATTTCAGTTGCTCTCCGTACTGGGGTTTGACCCCATGTCCCTATGGGGCTTGGTTGTTTTCCTTGTCTGTTGTGTTGTTCAGGTTTTGCAGGTTATTCAGCTGGTTTTGGAGCTGACCCAGCTAGAGGTGCCCCAGGAGGTTGTTAGAGTATCCCAGTAGCATATAGCATATTAATATGTATCAGTATTGTTAGCCAGGGGATGCGCTGTGCTTTTGTTGTAGTCTGTTACATTCGGTTGTGGTTGTTACCAGGTATCTGATACATGTTCATGCTATATTGTTTGTCATGTGCTTGTAGCCTTTGTTGGTTGATTTTGTAAACTGGGATATCTATTTTGAGTATTGCTGTATTTTAAATTATATTGTTTTAAACCGTCAGGCCAAAAGCAAAAATTTTACCCGTTTTTTTTAGTAGCTTCCGCTTGTGTTTATGTGATTTTATTCTGTTGCGAGCACGAGGCCTGACATTTTTTGTATCAGAGCTTAAGCTGGGATAAGCTCGATTTCTCTGATCACATTTGAGTCTAGGCACAGTGTCGTGTGTTGCATGTGCTTGACTTATGTGATTATGTGTTGAATATTGTTGTGATATCTATGTTGTATCTGTTCTCTGTTGCCTTATTCTGTTTAGTGCATTCGTAGATGCCGCCTAGATGTAGAGCTAGAGGTAGGGGGCAGTTTCAGGAGCCAGATGGACAGAATGATGATCGGCGTAGTGCTCCTAGTCGTACTCGTAGTAGACATGATGAGGAGGAGGAAGTTGGTGACTTGCCTACCCCTGTGGAGAGGATGGACGTTGTGATAGCGAGGTTTCAGAGGATGACTCCTCAGGTCTTCAATGGAGACGAGTCGAGCAAGGATACAGATTCGTGGCTTCGGAACATCACTGGTCTTTTCGATCGTGTCCAGTATGACAACGAGCTTCGGTTGAGTTTGGTGACCCTTCAGCTTAGAAAGGGTGAAGAGCGCTGGTGGCGAGGTGCTTCTAGTACTTTGTTGGAGACTGGCGTTGGGATTACTTGGGACAATTTTTCCGAGACTTTTAGGCAGGAGTATGTTCCTGAGTCTTATGTGACTGCCCGTGAGCGGGAGTTTGATCATCTGGAGAAGGGCTCGATGTCTGTTCGGGAGTATGCTAGGAAGTTTTCTTCTTTGTTGGCATACGTTCCGCACGTTTCTAGCCGGGAGAGGGCCAAGAGGACCAGATTTTTAGAGGGTTTGAATGAGGAACTGTATCAGATGGTGCTGACAAGAAAACCCAAGACTTATGCTGAAGCCGTTGATAATGCTATTGATATTGAGGAGGGTTTGCGGAGTCGTCGTGCTCGTAGGCAGTTGGTAGCACAGGGTGGTCGTCTTGCTGGTCAGGGAGCGCAGTCTTTGCAGTCCTCCCAGTCAGCCCATCAGCACCAGCAGCAGCAGCAGCCGCAGGTGGCACAGCAGTCTGGCCGTCAGAGGTTTCGACCCCGCGGTCAACAGTTCAAGATGAAGTCTGGTTCGGGCTCTTATGGTTCAGGTAGCTCGAGTAGCAGTGGTTCTCGGGCTGAGTTTTGTGGTTTTTGTGGTGGCAAGCATTCTTCTACCCAGTGTGTCGTTGTGCAGGGCTCCTGCAATCTTTGTGGTCAGTATGGGCATTTTGCTAGGGTGTGTCTGTCAGTGGGATCGCAGCAAGCCACAGCCCCGCCTCAGGGTCGAGGAGGACAGTCCAGGGGTCGTCCCCCTCAGTTTCAGCTGCCCAGGATTGGTGAGACTCCGTTCAGGCCGTTTCAGTAGCCTGGTCCGTCGTGATTCGGATAGTCGTCTCAGCCGTTCTATTCTGGACCTCAGCATGCTCAGGCCAACGTCATGACAAGGGAGCAGGCGGAGGAGACGCCGAGCAGGGTGATCACAGGTACTTGTTCTGTTTTTGATTTTCCTACGCGTGTGTTGTTTGACACCGGTGCATCACATTCTTTTATCTCTGATTCTTTTGTTATTGAGCATGGTCTGCATACCATTCCTTTGCGCGATGCTGTTTCTGTTTCTACCCCTGGTGGTGTGAGCCTGTTTTCCCAGGAGGTTTTGTTAGATGGCGTGTTGCGGTTTGGAGAGCATGTGTTGGTGGCAAATTTGATCCGTCTGATAATGTGGGATTTCGATTGTATTATTGGGATGGACGTGTTGTCCAACTATAGAGCCTCCGTGGATTGCTTCAATGGGATTGTTCGTTTTAGGCCTCTGTCCGGTGAGAAGTGGGACTTCTACGGCCAGGATTCTCGATCGAAGATCCCGTTAGTCTCAACTATGGAGGTGTTTAGTTTGTTGTCCTTAGGGAATGCTGGTTTCATGATCTACGCTTTAGATGCGTCTTCTTCTTCTCGTGTGCAGCTCAGCGACGTTGCCGTGGCACGACATTTTCCCGATGTGTTTCCGGAGGAGATTCCTGGTTTTCCTCCGAGGCGAGAGATTGAATTTAGCATAGAGCTGGTGCCTGGCACAGATCCGATTTCTCGTGCCCCGTATCATTTGGCGCCTGCAGAGTTGAGAGAACTCAAGGTGAAGTTGGACGATTTTCTAAAGAAAGGTTTTATCCGACCTAGCATGTCGCCGTGGGGAGCGCCCATTTTGTTTGTGAAGAAAAAGGATGGCTCAATGCGGATGTGCATTGATTTCCGCCAGTTGAACGAAGCGACCGTTAAGAACAAGTACCCTTTACCCAGGATCGATGATCTGTTTGATCAGCTGCAAGGTTCTGCGGTGTATTCTAAGATTGACTTGCGTTCAGGGTACCATCAGCTAAGAGTAAGAGATCAAGATGTCGCAAAGACTGCTTTTCATACTAGGTACGGACACTTTGAGTTCTTGGTTATGCCGTTTGGGTTGACCAATGCGCCTGCAGTCTTTATGAATCTGATGAACCGGGTCTTCAGATAGTTCATAGATCAGTTTGTGATAGTGTTCATTGACGACATCTTGGTATATTCTAAGACTCCTTTGGAGCATAAGGAGCATTTGCGAATTGTCCTTCAGACGTTGAGAGACCAGCAGTTGTATGCTACATTCTCCAAGTGCGAGTTTGGCTGGATCGCGTCGTTTTCTTGGGTCATGTTATTTCAGTAGAGGGGATTTCCATGGATCCCAATAAGGTTGATGCTGTTCTGAACTGGGAGCGTCCCAGGAATGTATCCGAGAATCACAGTTTCTTGGGTCTGGCTGGCTATTACCGTCGTTTTATTGAAGGATTTTCTAGCATAGCAAAGCCGATGACTCAATTGACTCAAAAGGACAAGCGTTTTGTGTGGACTGAGCAATATGAGAATGCGTTTCAATTGCTCAAGGAGAAACTGACTACTGCACCTGTGTTGGCTCTGCCGTCCGGATCAGGTGGTTTCGTTGTTTGTTCTGACGCTTCGCTCAATGGATTGGGCTGTGTTTTGATGCAGAATGGTCGAGTCATTGCGTATGCCTCACGGCAGTTGAAACCGCATGAGACTCGTTATCCAGTCCATGATTTGGAGCTAGCAGCCGTGGTCTTTGCGCTGAATATCTGGCGTCATTACCTGTATGGCGAGAAATTTGTGGTGTACTCGGACCACAAGAGTTTGCAGTATCTATTTTCATAGTTTGAATATGAGACAGCGTCGTTGGATGGAGCTGCTGAAGGACTT
>KV002028.1:42348-67221 GCA_001598015.1 Dorcoceras hygrometricum | reverse complement strand
CCCAGGATCGCCAAGCCAGTTATGCGAATAAGAGGCGTCGACCTCTAGAGTTTCAGGTTGGTGATCAGGTATTTCTCAAAGTTTCTCCGTTTCGCAGTGTCATGCGCTTTGGACACAAGGGAAAGTTAGCCCCTCGTTACGTCGGACCGTATGAGATCGTTGATAGGATTGGCCCGTTAACGTATCGGCTGTTATTGCCTCCGGAATTATCTTCTCTGCATGATTGCTTTGATGTTTCCATGTTGAGGAAGTACGAGCCAGATCCGTCTCATGTTCTTAGAACTGACGAGGTTCAGCTAGATCGGACGTTGAGCTATCAGGAATATCCCTTGCAGATCCTAGACAGAAAAGAGAAACTGTTGAGGAATAAGACCATTCCGTTGGTGATGGTGCAATGGAGCAAGCATGGCAGGGAAGAAGCTACTTGGGAGCTGGAAGAAAAGATGCTGAAGTACGATCCAGATCCATCTCATGTAGCTTAAAATTGACGAGGTTGAGCTAGATCGGACGTTGAGCTATCAGGAATATCCCTTGCAGATCCTAGACAGAAAAGAGAAACTGTTGAGGAATAAGACCATTCCGTTGGTGATGGTGCAATGGAGCAAGCATGGCAGGGAAGAAGCTACTTGGGAGCTGGAAGAAAAGATGCAGCGCGAGTGGCCGCACCTGTTTGAGTAGCTGTTGTGCTAGATTACCAATAGTTGTAGCTTTGGTTGTAATTCTTTCCTAGTTGTTGTTATTTGCTTGCTCAGTTATCTTGAACTCTTGGCCATGTGTTAGGCGAATTTCTGTTTTGATAGCATGTTGTTGAGTTGTATTTTCAGAGTTGTCGTTTGTTTTCGGGGACGAAATCCTTTATAGTGGGGGAGAAATGTGAGACCTGAAATTGTAATAAAAGATTAATTGTTGGATTAAGAGAATTTTTGAGGAATTCGGGGTGTTCAGAATTCTATTTGAAGGTTTCGTTTGCATTTTCGGGTCAAGAATCACATTTAGAGAAATTCTGGAAATTTTGGAATTTTCGAGTTGAAATCTGATTTTTGTGAATAAATCTGTATTGTTAGTGAAATCTGCTCGGTTTTTGTGTAATCTGTTGGGATTGAGAAATCTGGACGCTTGGTGTTGCGGCGCGTTTTGTAGCGAGAGGGATCAATACGCTGTCATTTTCGTGAGGTCTGGATGTCGCATAGTTAGGAGAGATCTGTTGCGCTTGTATATAGAGATCTGTCCCGCGTGTTTTTGTGTTGAGCGCTATACGATGTTGTTTAGATAAGTTGCTAAGGCGCCGTTTTGGTGAACGCTTGAGGGAGAGATCTGTTTTGTGAGTTTAGCGTTCGAGTGACCAGATTTTAGCGAGCAGCTTTTAGCGCTTTGTATTTCAGATTTCTCCAGCATTTGTGTTTAGCGTTCCAGACTTCACCATGGTGCTGTGCGACGTCGTTTTAGCGTTAGCTCTATTTTCCAGCGTTTAGTTTGTTGTTCAGATTTCACCGCGGTTTTGAGTAATGTAGCGTTTAGCGTTTTGGACTTCAGATTCCTTCGTGGTTTTGGAGCGAGCGATGGCTTGTGAGATCTGTTTCTGTCGGTGCATATTTAACCATATTTAATGCGTGTATTTATATTAGAAGTGTTGGCCTTCAATTATTTGATCAGATCCCATACTTAGAGATTTTTCTCCCGACTTTCGTTCTTCGCTTCTAACCCTCGGTTACTGTTTACCGTGAGCTTCTCCGGCGAATTCCCGTCGATTTTGGCCATCATTTTTCACGTTTGAGGTAGCTTTGGACTCCTCTCGAAAAGCTCTTTCATTCCATATCATTTTTGGAGGCTGTCGTTGGCTGGAGCAAAAGCACGAAGTTGCTGTTTTCGTGCGTGCATTTCGCCGTTCAGGTAGCTTTTTGAATTAGCTTGGAAATCTTGTTCCTAGCCTTTATTTAAGCTCCCTGTTAAGTTGTATTGTGGAATTGAGTGCTGGTTTTAGTGTATAGATTCCAGCCGTGAGTTTTGTGTATGGCCATGAGTTTGGTTAGCTTCCCTGAAATCTGTTGTGCGTGTGTTTAGCAGGTTTCAACCAGATCTCTCGGGCTTGTTTTGTAGTAATTGTTGTACAAAATCAAGGTACGGATCTTGAGCTTGAAATTCAGCTTGGAATTCGGCGTGAGATTAATGTGAGGTTGCTGGGATGTGTTCGCTGCTTGTGATTGCCGTGTATTTGGTTGCTGTTGCATATGGTTTATGCTAGCTGGTTTCGGTGATTGTATTCATGCATTAATTCCCTTGCATTTCAGATCTTTCGTGCCTTGTATCTTGGCAGTTTGCGCCTTGTGTATTGTGCTGTTGTTTTCTTACCAGGATGCGAGGGCGAGCGGCGATACCGCACTCTCATCTCACTGCTGGGATTTGTTAGCCACCATGCGCCGAGTGATTAACTACCACAGTTCATGGGCGAGGCAACGGCAGGTTGAGTTGTTTGATGTATCTGGTATTCGGGTGTAGTGTCAAGGCGATTGGCTCAATACCACACTTTTAACACACCCCGTGGCCACCGTTTTTTGCAGATTCTTTGGATCTATGTTTGAGTTCATTGGCTCCCTCTCCGGTTGTAGCCTTCAGCGTTCGTTCTGTGTCTCATGCATAGCATCTGCATTTTATCTTATGTTGTTTCTTTAGCTGTTTCAGTTGCTCTCCGTACTGGGGTTTGACCCCATGTCCCTCTGGGGCTTGTTTGTTTTCCTTGTTTGTTGTGTTGTTCAGGTTTCCCAGGTTATTCAGCTGGTCGTGGTGCTGAACCAGCTAGAGGTGCCCCAGGAGGTGGTTAGAGTATCCCAGTAGCATATAGCATATTTATATGTATCGGTATTGTTATCCAGGGGATGCTCTGTGCTTTTGTTGTAGTCTGTTACATTCGGTTGTGGTTGTTACCAGGTATCTGATACATGTTCATGCTATATTGTTTGTCGTGTGCTTGTAGCCTTTGTTGGTTGGTTTTGTAAACTTCGATATCTATATTTTTTATTGCTGTATTTTAAATTATATTGTTTTAAACCGTCAGGCCAAAAGCAAAAATTTTACCCGTTTTTTTTAGTAGCTTCCGCTTGTGTTTATGTGATTTTACTCTGTTGTGAGCACGAGACCTGACAGCTCTGATGCTTCTCTAAGTGGTTTGGGATGCGTGTTGATGCAGAACGGGAGAGTGATAGCTTATGTGTCTCGACAGTTGAAGCCCCATGAGATGAGATACCCCATTCATGATTTAGATTTGTCCGCCATCGTGTTTGCGTTGAAGATTTGGAGTCACTACTTGTATGGTGAGAAGTTCGTGGTGTACACGAACCACAAGAGTTTGAAGTATATCTTCACTCAGTCAGATTTTAATATGAGGCAACGTCGTTGGATGGAGTTGTTCAAATATTTTTACTGTGAGATTCAGTATCAGCCTGGACGAATGAACTTAGTTGCCGATGCTTTGAGTAGGAAAGCTCAGCCTGCGATGCTGACGTCGATGAGTATATCCAAAGTCCACGAGGATTTGGGGACTTCTGGATGGAATTTTTAGCTAAGTGATTAGTACTTCGTGGTTTCTTTCCTTCAGGTTGAACCACAGATTGTTGCAGACAGTAGAGCAGGGCAGAGAACTGACCCATATATCCAGGAGTTGAAGATTAAGACCTAGAATGGTCAGTCAGAAGATTTTGCTGTTGCTTCGGATGGATGCTTGATATTTCGTGGAAGATTGGTGCTTCCGAATTTGGTTGATCTGAAAGAGACTATCTTTAATGAATCCCATTATAGTCGTTACAGTGTGCATCCTGGAGAGAAGAAGATGTATCATGCCTTGAAATCTCACTATTGGTGGGAGGGTATGAGGAATGACTTATCTGGATTTATAGCACGATGTTTGAACTGCCAGCAGGTCAAGGCCGAGAGAATGAGACCTGGTGTATTGCTTCAGAGTCTAGAAGTGCCTCAATGGAATTGGGAGCACATCTCCACGGATTTTGTGACTCACTTACCTCGATTAAATAGGGGATGTGATGCGATTTGGTGGTTGTTGACAGGCTTTCGAAGTCAGCCCATTTCATTTCCTATGGCGTGCGGTGTTCAATGAAGAAGATGGCAAAATTGTATATCGACCATGTGATTGCATGGAGTTCCGGTTTCGATAGTGTCCGATAGAGATCCAAGATTTAATTCTCGATTCTGGAAGAGTTTGTAAGAAGCTATGGGTTCAAGATTGGCTATGAGTACAGCTTATCACCCGCAGATAGATGGTCAATCCGATTCACATCTTAGAAGATATGCTGCGAGCTGTGGTGTTGGATTTCAGTGGTGGCTGGCAGGATTCTTTATCCTTGCTTGAGTTTTCTTATAACAACAGCTACCAGGTGACTATCAGGATGCAGCTACCAGGTGACTATCAGGATGTACCCATTTGAAGCTTTGTATGGTCGGAAGTTTAGATATCCAATCTGTTGGGAAGGGATTGGTGAGAAACAGTTGTCTATCCTGAATTTGTGCAGAATCTGAAAGACCAGATTGGGTTGATTCGGAGTAGAATGAAAGTTGTACAAGATCGACATGCCAGCTATGCTAATAAAAAACGCCGACCTTTGGAGTTTGAGGTTGGTGATCGAGTATTTCTCAAGGTTTCTCCTTTCAAGAGCATGATGAGATTTAGATTTAAGGATAAATTGACTCCTAGATTCGTTGGTCCCGTTGAGATTGTTGAGAGGATTGGATCTTTGGCATATATATTGAGACTGCCTGATGAGTTAGCAACGATGCATGATGTGTTTCATGTATCTATGTTAAGAAAATATGAGCCTGATCCGTCCATGTGCTGGGGACTGATGAAGTAGAACTGGATTCTACTTTAAGCTATGTTTAATATCCAGTGCAGATTTTGGATAGAAAGGAGAAGCAGCTGAGGAACAAGAGTATACCGTTGGTAATGGTCCAATGGAGCAAGCATGCAGAGAAGAAGCTACCTGGGAAGTTGAAGAAAACATGAGACAGGAGTGGCCTCATCTGTTTGAGCGTTGATGATAGACTTCCAGGTAAATATTCTGAATTGATTTGTGCCCATGAATTGTAGTTTTGTTAAGCATTGAGTTATACTAGGCAGATTTTTGGTGTTAATTTTGGTGATTTTCTGGTATTTTCTTGGTTATGATCTATTGTAGTAAGTTGATTTCGAGGATGAAATCCATTTTTCGTTGGGGAGAATGTGAGGACTAGAAATTATTAATTTGGTAATTTATTAGTTAATCGGATTGGGCGAGGATTAGTAATGGAGGAATTAACCATCGGGTTTTCAGATTTGAAGGATTTGGTTTTGCCGTTGGTGATTTGATTTCCGGATTTTCAGATTTGGCATAGAACAGATCAGATTTGAGTTGTTGGTCGCTATCGGGAATTATTTTGATATCGCGTGCGTTTGGTTTAGCGGGAATCAAATTTGAGATGTCCTACGGGTATTTGAGCAATTTGACTTGAGAAGGAAGTAAAACGATGTCGTTTCGGGTGCTAGGAAGATCTGGTGTTGCGAGAGGAAACAGATTTGGTTAGCGAAGAGAAGTCAAGTGTTGGTCAAAGGTACTGTGTGGACCGGTCCGGTTCGTGAGTTTGGGTAGACCGGTGCGGTTCAGGGTTGTTCAGATCTGGATGAGCATTAGCGGGACTGAGTGCGTGAGATCTGTTTCAGATATGGGGTCAATGCGACGCCATTTAGCGTCAGTGAGCAGGAACCCCTATGCTAAGTCGTTTTGATTAGTAGCGCGACGTCGTTTGTTGGTTGTGCGTTGGTAGCATAGCGGAGCCAGATCTGGGTAGCGCTGAGATCTGAATAGTGCTCAGATCTGAGTTTGTCGGTGGTTGATTTTCACTGTAGCTTTGACTTGGGGATTTAAATAAAGTGTCGACTAACACTTAGAAAATTTCGAACCCGATATATTTTCTTATCTTCTTCCCCGAGAACCCTCGATTAGTACTGTTCATTCGAACATTTCCCCGTCGATTTCCGTCGATTTACGCCGCCATTTGGAGCAAGATTGGTGGCGCTGAGCTCGTCTTCCTTAGGGCTTTCGATTGATACCAGTTTGGAGACTTGAATCGATGTGTTGAAGGAGCGCGAATTAGTTGTAGAGTTAGATAACTTCGCGATTGTTGTCCAGTGGTTCTTTTGTTCTTTAGAGCTTTCGAATTTGGGCTTGAAGGCATTTTCCGTTTGAGTTTTTGAGAAGCTGGTGAGTAGCATATTTGAGCAGGCTATTGAAGCTGCGTCCTGTGTGATCTGTCAAGGTAGAATTGAGATTTGAGGTACGAATTGAGCTACATTTAGCAGTTTTGATATCAGCTTAGGGAAATATTTCTCTCGTGTTGAATTGCTGTGATCTGTGTGCTAATTATTTGCTCTAATCTGTTTTGGTGCGCGCGAGCTATATGCATTGAATTAAGCATGAGTCTGCTGTGCATTCACGCATACAATTGAGCCTGATTCCCTTGTGAGCTGGATTCCTTTGCTTGTTGTGATCGGCCGGCTGAGTCGTCGTTCTTGAAAGGTCCAACGTTGCTATTGTGGTGGCCGGCTGAGTCGTCGCGCCTGAATACCACTACCCTGTGATGGTCGGCTGAGTCGTCGCACCTGTAGATCGTGGGATGATGATGATATCTGCACAGCTGAGTCGTTGTGATTTTCTTACCGATGGTAGCCCTCATGCATTGCACGTTTCAAATATTGCATGACTGATATGACTATTGCTTTATTGTGCTCTTCGTACTAAGGTTTTGATCTCGTTTCTTTTCTCTGTTTTTGGGCTGCTTGGATATTGGTTGGCCTTTGCAGGTTCTTCCGGTAATCAGGCTGGACAAAGTGGAGCTTCAGCTGGTCGATCCCCATTTTGATTTGAGTCCCAATTATATGTATGATATATTGACCCAGGGGATGTCCTATGCCTTTATTATGTTTGGGGATCTGTAGTTGATTGACTACTTGTTATTTACCTATTGCGTTGTTGGGTTTTGAGTTAAATTCCTTATTTTGATTATGGACTTATTTTGAATGATATTTTGGATCAGGCCCAAATTTGAATATTTTTAGCCCATATATTGAATGCTTCCGTGTAATTAAGATTAAATGAGTATTTGATCTTTGATTAGCGCACCGGGCTTGACATTCGCATCATCAACTATTGACAAAATGCTAACCAAAAGTCCCAAGCATCCATTTATCATACATATTTGGGCTTTCAGAGCTGAAATCATACGAGGGACACCCTTAATCTGGTTGGATTCAAACTGAAACTGATTCCCTCGGGGTGGCTTAACTTCTACTTTCCTTAGTTTAAAATCAATAACTACTCCACACTTAGTTAACCAATCCAATCCACTAAATTAAATCAAACTCAGGCATGGGTGATACCATTAGTTCAGTAAACGCTAAATATACTTGGAGCCTAAGCTCTATGATATACTATGGGATACAAGTCTCTCTCCTAATGGTACAGTCTCCAAATAACCTACTGATAATCGTTCAGGTTGTATGGGTAATTCCTTAACAAAATATTCTGATATAACTACGGGTCGCTCCAAAGTCTAACAAAGCAATATAAGATACCAAGAATATTAATATTACCCGTAACTTCTATGGTATCTGGATGCGCCTGTTCTGTTGTCATCACGTATGCTCTGTTGGTTATAAGCTGCTTCAATTGGGGGCAGTCCTTAACAAAGTGACATTGAGCACCACAATTGTAGCACACACCCTATACAGCTGTACATTGACCATCATGCTTCTTGCGACATTTAGGACAAGAAGGTTTGTTGCTTATTGTTAAGATAATATTTATTAGTTTTGGTGATAACAAAATAAGACTAAGAAATGACATTAAGCCTTTGCAGAAGATTTCAGAAGTCATGACGTCATCCCAGTGTTTTGAAGCTTTCATAAGTCATGACGTCATCCCAGTGTTTTGAAGCTTTCAGAAGTCGTGACGTCATCTCGGTGTATTGAAGAGTTCAGAAGTCGTGATGTCATATAAGTGGATTGAAGATTTCTAAGTCTCGAAAGATTCTGAGCTAAGCATTGACTTCTGATTTGACCATTCGGGAACAGTTATTCAGACTTGAAGCTACAGTGGAAGATCTGTTATTAGAAGAATAGTGTATTCAGACTTGATTAACAGATTGTGGTTCAGTTTCGAGTATTTAAATTGTGAACAGTATCTATTCAGTTACCTCAGATCTCAGTACATCAGAAGTGATAAATTCAGACTTTGGGCTATTTGTATAACAGAGCTTTCAGATATCGAAACAGTATCAGTTGTTGCATTCAGTGGTTGCATTCAGATGTTACAAGTACACAGTTATCTCTATATATTCAGTTGTGACAGCTATGAATACACAAGCAGCGGCGAGATACTGATTTATTGCAAGGCATAAAGAAATAATTTAACAGAAAGTGCTTCCAGGCGTAAGGAACGAACAGCTTCAAACGAGATCATTTTTTAAATTGGAAAGAATCAATGATCACGATTGAATCGTACAAATGCCTGGAATTAAGGAGACAATGTCAGAGCTATTTTGGGCGATTGTACGCAGTATACAGAGGACGTTATACGACGTTTGCTCAAATATGGATATACGACAATTTGGCCCTGATGAAGCACAAATTACCATTTGGTGGAGCAGGATATACGATTGTACGATGAACACATGTTCAAAAAGGGATTTTATTTCCTTAGGCAAAATTAATGACCGTTGAGATCAAAGGGTATAAAAGGCTGAATAATTCAAATTGAGAATCTCTCTGCCAATTCTACTATCCTCGCCTATTCTACGTCTTCATCGTTCTCGAGCTTATTACCTATTTGACACTATCTTTCAAAAGCTCTCATAGTTACTGGAAATTTACACGGCAAAAATTATTTGAAGTTCCAGTGCTTTCAATCTCGAAGAACAGTTTCTTAGTTGTTCTTAATAGCTTAATCTATGAGATATCATCTTCTGGTTCATTTTTGTGAATCGAGCTTCATAGTATAGAAACCAGAAGATTTACAGTCTCAAAACCATTGTATTTCATTGTTATCATTCAGATTGAGTCTGTAACGAACTGGCTGTTTAAAGAAGTTCGAAAAATTATAATTGTTGTAAACAGCAGCTGCGTCTGCCTGTTGATTGGAATTACTAGGAGTTCACCTGGAGCGAGGCTCGGCGATTGGGTGTTTACAGTGTCTGTACTCATCAAATTCTTCTAGTGGAACCTTCCTGAAAAGGAAGAAGGGGAGACGTAGGATTTGATATCCGAACTTCCATAAACAAACTCTCGACCTTATACTTTTACTTTACTGCATTTATTTTTTATTCCACTGTTCATAGATTGATCGACTTCATTCCACACATTATTTGTTAGTCGAGAAATCTGATTTTAGACTGAGATAACTTAAATCTGGTAACTCGGATTTAAGTTAAGCAAGACGCTTGTAAAAATTGTTTTTAAGGTTCCGAAAATTTTAAAATACTAAGGAGTTCATTCAACCCCCCCCCCCCTTCTGAACTCCTAAGGCTGTTTTTCGATCCATATTGATCCTATCAATTGGTATCAGAGCCTGCGCTATCTCAGTATGGAACAGTTTATTATTTGTGACTTATGTATTTCAATTTGTCTACCTCTCACAACAAGATTCCTATGTTTTCTAAGGAGGACTATGATGAGTGGAAGATCAGAATGCAAGCGCACTTAGCTGCTCAAGACGATGATATGTGGTCAGTCATCATTGATGGTCCAACGAAGATCAACATAGCATTCGCAACGACTGATAGTGCACCAGAATATGTTGAAAAGAGGAGACACGAGTACACTAATGAGGAGAAAAAGAAGGCGAATCTGGACAATGTGGCCAGGGATATCCTCTACAAGACGCTGGACAAAAATATGTTCAGCAAAATCAAAACTTGTACCACTTCCAAGGAAATCTGGAAGAAGCTAATACAAATCTGCGAGGGCAATGATGAGACGAAAGAGAACAAGCTAACTGTGGCCCAGCAGAAATATGAATCAATTAAGATGAAAGAAGGAGAAACCATGGCGGAGTTTGACGAACGTTTTAGTGCTGTGGTACTCAAGTTGACAAGCTTGGGAAAGGAGTACAACAACAGAGAGCTGGCACTCAAAGTGATGAGAGCGTTTCCAAGGGAATGGGATGTTAATACGATGGCCATGCGCGAGTCCAAGGATCTGAACAAGCTGGAACTGCATGATATGTTTGCAAATCTGAAAGCCTATGAGTTTGAGTTAGAAACAAGATCTGAAGCTGGACCCTCAACATCTCAATCGACAAAAGCATTAGCAGCAACAACATCTGAACAGTTCTCTCCAAGCACGAGCAAATCCGCAGAACAGCTCAGCAACGATGCCATGTCCCTCTTCGTTAAGAAGTTTGGGAAATTCATGAGAAAATCCTATAACCCTTCTTTCTCTTATAATAATGCACATAAATCTGATAAGGTTACCACTGACCAGAATTGTTTTAACTATGGTCGTCCACGGCACTTTGCTGCTGATTGAAACAGGCCCAAGAAAGAGGACAGATTCAAGAGGGATGAGAAGAAAGATGATAGATACAAGGAAAGATCAAAGGATAGAAGGATGAGGACAAGAGCTGATAAGAGGCCCAGCAGAAAGAATGATCACAAAGTACTAGTTGCTGAGGGGAGCAACAAGAACTGGGCTGATACCGATACAGATTCCTCATCAAGCAGCTCTTCATCCAGCTATAGTGAACATGAGGAATTTCACTGTCTCATGGCTAATCAGACTTCGGAAGATGTTGTATTCGATTTTTCAAATACTGAATTTACATGAGAGGACCTAATCACTGCATTAAATGAAATGGTCCATGAGTACCATAAGCTTTCTCAGACATTCGAGGAAGTCAAAGCTGAAAACGTAGATTTGAAAAATAGTTCAGTGGAACCAAGATATGTTCAACTTGGTAAAAATGACAGTTTACAAATTGAGTTGAGTAAGCTGAAGACTGAGAATGAATCTTTGAGGATAAGATCCAGTGAGCTCGAGTCTGAAATTGAAAAGTTAAATCTGATAATGAGCTCCTGGACCCAGTCTTCTGTTTCTCTAGATAAGCTGTGTGAAATTCAGAAGCCAGCGAATGATAGAACTGGCTTAGGTTTCAATGCTAGTGAAAGCAGCACTGGAGAAACCAGTACTCAAGAATATCTGGTATATGACAAGTTCAAAAGATGAGCTTTGTCAAAGCCAGTATGACACATGATACATGCGATTCAGTGAGGTATGATGACCAGAACTCTTCAAAGCTGAATCAAAAAGGAAAATCTGGTATCGATTATCTAAGATCTGAGAACTCCAAGCCAAGCTGGCTAAAGAACATACTTGACAAAGATAAAGCGAAAGCTGGTTCTAAGTCGTTTGTTTCTCACCAGCCCAAGCGTAGTTCGAAGAATGTAAAATCTATTTGGAGAAAGGTTCAGACGAGGAGAGATCTGAATGGTCAAAATATCAAACCAGCACTCAATAGATCTCAAAATATTTCTGTACAGACCCTTGTGAGGAATCAGACTTTAGATTTGTGATTAATCGAAATTCATTTGGGATTTCTCGCGTAGATTAGAGGGTTTTGTGAGAGAAATCTGATTCCAGCAGTAATTCAGGCGTTAGTATTCAGTTGTAGCGCTAGTTCTTGAAGTCTGATCAGTCGTTGATGGCGCGGGAGTAATACGCCGTCGTTTTGTAAAAATCAGACGTAGCGCATTTCAGACGTCAGCGCAAGTCAACGGTACTGTAGCGAGTGTTGATACGTTGTCGTTTCGCTAAACCAACAGTAGCGCTTGATGAGGAATCTGCTGGCAGCTGAGGCGTGGGTGCGAAGATTAACGAGAACATGACACGTGTTGGTCAACCTATTAGTGTCGACTGCTGATTGTAGCACTATCAGCAGTTGCGTGGCGAAGAATTTGATTTAGTTGGTGACCAGCCGATGGTTTGAGTAACCAGCTACTGTTGGAGAGGCGACGTCATTTTGTTAAGTTGAAACGCAGCGTTTTGAGTGTAACGCTTTTGTTCAGCTGTTGGCAGCAATGGTGACGTATCCCTTACGTTGTTGAGTTGTTTAGCGTGACCAGCTGTTGGTTGTTTTGAAACGTAGCACTATCAGCAGTTGCGTGGCGAAGAATTTGATTTAGTTGGTGACCAGCCGATGGTTTGAGTAACCAGCTACTGTTGGAGAGGCGACGTCATTTTGTTAAGTTGAAACGCAGCGTTTTGAGTGTAACGCTTTTGTTCAGCTGTTGGCAGCAATGGTGACGTATCCCTTACGTTGTTGAGTTGTTTAGCGTGACCAGCTGTTGGTTGTTTTGAAACGAATCTATTGTCAGCTGTTGTAGCGCTGCGGCGTCGTTTTGATTAGTTGATGCGGCGACGTTTTGATGTTCTTTTGAGAATACAACGTCCGTTGGTTGCTGCTGGTTTCGTTGAGAGGAAGAGCTGATTTCTGTTGTGAGCAACCGCTGGTGTCTGTTGTAAGATACCTACTGTTTCGATGTCTGCTGATTTTGGTGAGCAGCAGCTGGTGGATTGAGAGATATATAGATAAGTGTTGATCGACACTTAGAATTATTTTGAACCCGATATTTCTTATCTCCATTCTTCTAATCCCTCGATAGCTACTGTTTACAATAATTCTTTTCCGTTGATTGCCGTCGTTCTCCACCGTGGTTTTGAGTGATTTTGGTGGCGCTGGATTTCTTGTGAGTTTCTCTTCCGATTGTTACCTAGTTGAGGCTGTAGAACGATCTTGGAGAGGATCACGAAGTTTCTGGTTTCTTTGTACAGTGGAATTTGATAGTTCTTCCGCTGGTTTCAGCTTCTGGGTGAGAACTTCCTACTGTTCTAAGCTTAGTATTGGATGTTAGTACTTTGTTTAGAGGTAGAACCGGATTCGAGTTCTTGGACGTAGGAAATTATGTATTGAAGTTCAGATTTGAGCTAGATATGAACTGAGTATGAGTTTCCTTAACAGATTTGAGATTCAGGATAGCTTCTGCCGTGGTTGAGGGAGCCAGGTGAAAGCTGGTTGGCGCTGGTTGAAATTGTCGTGCCTTGTTTTATCTGTTGAGGTAGAAATCAGCCGTTGGAGGTACGAATTGAGTAGATTTAACAGCTTTGAGCGTGAAAATAGCTGTTATTGATGTTGTGAAATCTGCTGATATGCTTCTGTGATTTACGTGATACAGTTTGTGTATTGATTGAGTTTTTGCATTTTGTTTTCACGTATTGAATTGTATGCATTGTGCATTGAATATTGAATTGGCATACGTGCATACATCTTGAGCGTGATTGATAGATTGATTGATGACCTGATTTGAGAGCCACGTTGTGACATGCAGACTGATGAGTTGTGCCTGAAAAGTCCAACGCTATCATCGGAGTGGTGACCGACTGATTGGTTGTGTCTGAATACCACCGAGCTGTGATGGGCTGATGGGCTCTGAAGATCACGGACCGATGATTTCCCCGGTTGATACACCGTGCATGGTATAGAGGCTCGATTGAGATGATTTGCCAGTTGATTCACTGGTCTAGCTATCCGACCTTTGATAGCCCTCATGCATTTCATGGCATTGATTATAGCACGTTGCATGATTAGCTGTTTGATAGCTCTTCGTACTGAGGCTTGACCTCGTATTTGCTTTCCTGCTTTTGTGTTGTTTGGGTCTGTGTTACCCATTTGCAGGATCTTCAGGTAACCAAGCTGGACAGAGTGGAGCGCCAGCTGGTCGATCCCCGTTTCCTTGAGTCCCAGTCTATTTTTATTATGTATTGAACCGAGGGATGCCCCGCGTGTTTATGTATTTTGGGGATCGTTGATGATTGATATTTGTTGTTACCTGTATTGTATGAGTTTGAGTTAACTCATATTTTGAGTATTGATATTTTGAATGTATGTTTTGAGTTTAGGCCATATTATTTAAAAAAATTTTAAGCCCGATTTTACGCTTCGTGATTATGTGCTTAATTGTACTGTAATCTTGTGTGATTAGCACGGGGCCTGACATTTTTGGTATCAGAGCCTAAACTGGGATAAGCTCGATTTATTTTGATCACACTCGAGTCTAGACACAGAGTTCTGATTTGATTTTGATTGACTCTGTGACTTATGTGATCTTTTATCTGTCTATGTGATATATCTGCTGTGAGATATTACCTCTACAATTGTTTAGATGCCGCCGAGGAGAGGAAGAGGTAGGGCGACTAGACGTATCGAGGAGGAGTCTAGGGCAGGTAGTGATGATGATGTTCATCAGGTTGAGAACGTTACTAGACGGATAAGCTAGATGGAGTTGGTCCTAGCTAGGTTTCAGCGGACGAACCCTCCGACTTTTTCTGTAGCCGAGGGTGGTGCGATGGCTGAGGCTTGGTTAGCTTAGATGGAGGAGCTTTTCGATACTCTGTAGTATGCTCCCGAGAAGAGACTGAAGCTGGCGGTGTTGCAGCTGAGAGATAATGCACAACGCTGGTGGAGAGGTACTTCTCGTATCCCTCGAGATAGTGGGTCTGTGATCACTTGGGAGAGCTTCTGTGAGGCGTTCAGATAGGAGTATACCCCGGATTCCGAGAGATAATGCACAACGCTGGTGGAGAGGTACTTCTCGTATCCCTCGAGATAGTGGGTCTGTGATCACTTGGGAGAGCTTCTGTGAGGCGTTCAGATAGGAGTATACCCCGGATTCCTTTTATAACAACCGGTAGCGAGAGTTTGACAATTTGAAGCAGGGTAACATGCGAGTGGCTGAGTATGCCCAACAGTTTTCTACACTTTTGGTTTATGTGCCACACGTTGCCAACCAGGAGAGGACGAAGAGAAACAAATTTCTGAAGGGCTTGAGGCCTGATCTGTACCGGATGGTTTCTTCTGGTTCCCTGTGACCTATTTTGATGCAGTGAATCGAGCGGTGGATATTGAGGAGAGTTTGTTGGAGGTTGAGGCTCTGATTCAGCTGACTACTGGACGCACCTATCAGCCTGTGCAGGATGCGTGGCAATCTTTTTATTCTCCTCAGGGGTCGTAGCAGCAGATGAATCGCCAGAGGTTTCGACCTCGAGGGAAACAGTTTAAGAAGAAGGAGAATTCGAGTTCCTCTGGTTCAGCGAGTTCTGGTTCTGGTAGTGGTTCTGGCGGCGTGTCTTGTGGACAGTGCGGGGGAAGACATCCGACTTCGCAGTGTCGTGGAGTTCAGGGGTTTTGGCATAACTTTGGACAGCCCGGACATTTTCAGAGAGTGTGTCCTCTGTTGAGGGGTCAGTCTTCAGTTCCTTCGCAGCAGGGATCAGCTGGTGGTTCTTCTCAGAGACCGCAGTTTCCTGCCCCTACCCAGCGATCTGGATTCCAACCCCGAGAGCCTTCTAGGTTTGGAGCACCTTCGAGACCTCAGTCCCAGATTCCACAGCAGGATCAGGCGAACGCTTTGACGAGAGAGCAGGCTGAGGAGGCGCCTGGTATGATGATCGCAGGTACATGCTTTATCTTTGATTTTCCTGCGAAAGTTCTATTTGACATTGGTGCATCACACTCTTTTATTACTGAGATGTTTGTTTGTGAGCATGGGTTGAGTTCTTTCCCATTGTGTGATGTTGTTTCCGTGTCTACCCCTGCTGGTGTGAATCTGTGGTCCCGTGAAGTGGTGTTGGATTGCGTGCTTCGATTTGATAAGCATGTTTTGGTTTCCAATCTGATTGTTTTGGGAATTAGAGATTTTGACTGCAGCTTGGAAATGGATGTATTGTCTAGCTATAAGGCTACTGTTGACTGATTTCATGGTGTGGTGAGATTTCGCCCTGATTCAGGTGAGAAGTGGTAGTTCTACGGTGCTGATTCGTGCTTGAAGATTCCACTGGTGTCCGCCATGGAAATGTTTAGCCTGCTATCGCTGGATAATGCTGGATTTATGATTTATGCGCTTGACGTTTTCCAAGAGCCCCGATTGGAGTTGAGCGACATTCCGATCGTCCGAGAGTTTCCCGAAGTGTTTCCAGATGAGATTCCTGGATTCTCTCCAAGACGTGAGATCGACTTCAGCATTGAGTTGGTGCCCGGTACCGCCCAGATTTCTAGAGCTTCTTATCGGTTGGCGCCAGCAGAGTTGAGAGAGCTGAAGGAGCAGTTGAGAGATCTCTTGGGGAAAGGCTTCAATAGACCGAGTATGTCGCCTTGGGGAGCTCCGATTTTTTTCGTGAAGAAGAAGGATGGGTCTATGAGGATGTGTGTGGATTTCCGACAGTTGAATAAGGTGACGGTGAAGAACAAGTATCCTTTGCCAAGGATTGATGACTTGTTCGATCAGTTGCAAGGATCGGTCGTATACTCGAAGATTGATTTGCACTCTGGCTATCACCAGGTGTGGATTCAAGACGCTGATGTGGCGAAGACAGCTTTCTGGACTCGATATGGGCATTATGAGTTTCTAGTTATGCCATTTGGGTTGACGAATGCCCCAGCTGTTTTCAAGGATTTGATGAATCGCGTCTTCAGCGAGTACATCGATCGGTTCGTTATCGTCTTCATAGATGACATCTTAGTGTATTCGAGGAGCTTGAGAGAGCATAAGGAGCATCTCATATTGGTGTTGCAGAGATTGAGAGACTCGCAGTTGTACTCCAAGTTCAGGAAGTGCGAATTTTGGCTTGACCGAATTATCTTTTTGGGTCATGTGATTTCCGCGCAAGGGATTTCGGTGGATCTGAGTATGGTTAAAGCAGTTCTTAACTGGGAGAGACCTAGGAACGTATCCGAGTTCCGTAGCTTTTTTTGAGATTGGCTGGCTATTACAGGCGTTTTATCGAGAAGTTCTCTTCAATAGCCAGGCCTCTGACTCTATTGACTCTGAAAGATCGGAAGTTCGTTTGGACTGATGAATGTGAGTACAGTTTTCAGACGTTGAAGGAGAAGTTGACTACTGCTCCTATTTTGGCTCTATCGTCTGGATCCGGAGGATTTGTTGTGTGCTCCGATTCTTCTCTCAATGGTTTGGGATGTGTTCTGATGCAGAACGTGTATGTGATTGCCTATTCGTCTCGACAGTTGAAGCCTCAGGAGACGAGGTACCATGTTCATGATTTGGAGTTTGCTACGATAGTGTTTGCCTTAAAGATTTGGCGACATTATCTGTATGGTGAAGAATTTGTGGTGTACACAGACCACGAGAGCCTGAAATATATCTTCACGCAGTCTGATCTGAATATGAGGCCACGACGATGGATGGAATTGCTCAAGGACTTTAACTGTGAGATTCAGTATCATCCTGGGCGGATGAACTCAGTAGCAGATGCCTTGAGTAGGAAGACCCAGCCTGCGATGCTTTCATTTTTGAGTGTCTCTAAAGTCTATGAGCAGTTGAGTACTTCTGGTTGGCGTTTCCAGTCGGGTGATCAGTACTTTATGGTTTCTTCAATCCGAGTAGAACCGCAGATTGTGAGTGACATCAGGGAGGCGCAGAGGACTGATCCATATGTTCATGAGTTGAAGATTAAAGCCCGAAGTGGTCAGTCTGATGATTTCTCTATTTCGTCCAATGGGTGTCTGAGATTTCGAGGAAGACTGGTGGTTCCGAACTTGATCGATTTGAAAGAGACCATCATGAATGAAGCGCATTGTAGTCAGTACAGTGTGCATCCGGGCGAGAGGAAGATGTACCATGCCTTGAAGTCTCACTATTGGTGGGCAGGCATGAAGAGAGACATCTCTGGTTTTGTTGCTAGATGTCTGAATTGCTAGCAGGTCAAGGCTGAGAGGATGAGACCTAGTGGATTGTTGCATTTGGAGGTGCCCCAATGGAATTGGGAGCACATCTCCATGGATTTTGTGACTCATCTACCTCGATCGAGTAGGGGATGTGATGCGATTTGGGTGGTGATTGATAGACTTTCGAAGTCAGCCCATTTCATTCCCTATGATGTGAGGTGTTCGACGAAGAAAATGGTGAAGCTGTACATCGACCATGTGGTTAGATTGCATGGAGTGCCTGTTTCGATAGTGTCTGACAGAGGTATAACAACAGCTACCAGGTGACTATCGGGATGGCTCCATTTGAAGCTTTGTATGGTCGAAAGTGCAGATCTCCGATTTGTTGGGAAGAAGTTGGTGAGAGACAGCTTTCTACCCCTGAGTTTGTGCAGCACATAAAGGATCAGATTGATTTGATTCGGAGTAGAATGAAAGCTGCTCAAGACCGTTTCTCTAGCTATGCCAACAGAAGACGCAGACCGTTTGAGGTTGACGATCGAGTATTTCTCAAAGTTTCTCCATTCAAGAGCGTTATGAGATTCAGACTTAAAGGCAAATTAGCTCCTAGATTCGTTGGTCCTTTTGAGATTGTTGAGCGGATTGGACAGTTGGCTTATCGATTGAGGCTGCCCGATGAATTAGCAGCGATACATGACGTTTTTCATGTGTCAATGTTGAGGAAATATGAGCCAGATCCGTCCCATGTGTTGAGAACCGACGAAGTTGAGCTAGATTCTGCCTTGAGCTATGTCGAATATCCAGTGCAGATTCTGGATAGGAAGGAGAAGCAGCTGAGGAACAAAGTGATTCCGTTGGTGATGGTCCAATGGAGCAAGCATGGACGAGAAGAAGCTACTTGGGAGGTTGAGGAAAAGATGAGACAAGATTGTCCTAATCTGTTTGAGCATTGACAGTGTGAATTCCAGGTAAACTCTGATATTTTTCTTTGGGTTTGATTTGATGATGATGATGTTTTGATTGAATTCTTCCCTGAGTTTGCCTTTGATTTCGAGGACGAAATCTCTTAAGGTGGGAAGAATGTGAGGAATCAGATTTTAAATTTGTGATTAATCGAAATTGATTTGGGATTTGTCGCGTAGATTAGAGGGTTTTGCGAGAGAAATCTGATTCCAGCAGGAATTCAGGCGTTAGTATTCAGCTGTAGCGCTAGTTGATGAAGTCTGATCAGTCTCCCACCGTCGTTTTGTAAAAATCAGACGTAGCGTATTTCAGACGTCAACGCAAGTCAACGGTACTGTAGCGAGTGATGATACGTTGTCGTTTCGCTAAACCAGCAGTAGCGCTTGATGAGGAATCTACTGGCAGCTGAGGCGCGGGTGCGAAGATTAACGAGAACGTGACACGTGTTGGTCAACCTATTAGTGTCGACTGCTGATTGTAGCTCTATCATCTGTTGCGTGGCGAAGAATTTGATTTAGTTGGTGACCAGCCGATGGTTTGAGTAACCAGCTGCTGTTGGAGAGGCGAAGTCGTTTTGTTAAGTTGAAACGCAGCATTTTGAGTGTAACGCTTTTGTTCAGCTGTTGGCAGCAATGGTGACGTATCCCTTACGTCGTTGAGTTGTTTAGCGTGACCAGCTGTTGGTTGTTTTGAAAGGAATTTGTTGTCAGCTGTTGTAGCACTGCGGCGTCATTTTGATTAGTTGATGCGGTGACGTTTTTATGTTCTTTTGAGAATACAATGTCCGTTGGTTGCTGCTGGTTTCGTTGAGAGGAAGAGCTGATTTCTGTTGTGAGCAACCGCTGGCATATAGATAAGTGTTGTTCGACACTTAGAATTATTTTGAACCCGATATTTCTTATCTCCATTCTTCGAATCCCTCGATAGCTACTAGTTTCTTGGAGAGGATCACGAAATTGCTGGTTTCTTTGTACAGTGAAATTTGATAGTTCTTCCGCTGGTTTCAGCTTCTGGGTAAAAAATTCGTAATGTTCTAAGCTTAGTATTGGATTTTAGTACTTTGTTTAGAGGTATAACCGGATTCGAGTTCTTGGCCGTAGGAAATTATGTATTGAAGTTCAGATTTGAGCTAGATATGAACTGAGTATGAGTTTCCTTAACAGATTTGAGATTCAGGATAGCTTCTGTCGTGGTTGAGGGAGCCAGGTGAAAGCTGGTTGGCGCTGGTTGAAATTGCCGTGCCTTTTTTTATCTGTTGAGGTAGAAATCAGCCGTTGGAGGTACGAATTGAGTAGATTTAACAGCTTTGAGCGTGAACATAGCTGTTATTGATGTTGTGAAATCTACTGATATGCTTCTGTGATTTACGTGATACCGTTTGAGTATTGATTGAGTTTTTGCATTCTGTTTTCACGTATTGAATTGTATGCATTGTGCATTGAATATTGAATTGGCATACATGCATACATCTTGAGCGTGATTGATAGATTGATTTATGACCTGATTTGAGAGCCACGTTGTGACAGGCCGACTGATGAGTTGTGCCTGAAAAGTCCAACGCTATCATCGGAGTGGTGACCGACTGATTGGTTGTGTCTGAATACCACCAAGCTGTGATGGGCTGACGGGCTCTGAAGATCACAGACCGATGATTTCCCCGGTTGATACACCGTGCATGGTATAGAGGCTCGATTGAGATGATTTGCCAGTTGATTCACTGGTCTAGCTATCCGACCTTTGATAGCCCTCATACATTTCATGGCTTTGATTATAGCATGTTGCATGATTAGCTGTTTGATAGCTCTTCGTACTGAGGCTTGACCTCGTATTTGCTTTCCTGCTTTTGTGTTGTTTGGGTCTGTGTTACCCATTTGCAGGATCTTCAGGTAACCAAGCTGGACAGAGTGGAGCGCCAGCTGGTCGATCCCCGTTTCCTTGAGTCCCAGTCTATTTTTATTATGTATTGAACCGTGGGATGCCCTGTGTCTTTATGTATTTTGGGGATCGTCGATGATTGATATTTGTTGTTACCTATATTGTATGAGTTTGAGTTAACTCATAATTTGAGTATTGATATTTTGAATGTATGTTTTGAGTTCAGGCCATATTATTTCAAAAAATTTTAATCCCGATTTTACGCTTCCGTGATTATGTGCTTAATTGTGCTGTAATCTTGTGTGATTAGCACGGGGCCTGACAACCCTTATGGACTATCATATTGGGAAAACTGTTAAGGTAATTCAAGTATGGGTCTCGAAAGGGGTAATCCTATCTGGACCCAAGTAAAATTGGGTACCAAAGTCTGTTTTTATGATTACAGGATAACAGGTACAAAGCTGGAGATGAATCGATCATTTGGTATCTTGATAGTGGGTGTGCAAGACACATGACTGGAAACCCAAAGCTGCTATCATATGTTACTCCACACAAAGGAGCAAAGATAGTCATTGGTGATAACTCACATGGTAACACAGTGCGTAAGGGTAAGCTTACCCACGGTAACATTTCAATATATGATGTTTTAGTTGTTGATAATTTGCACTATAATTTGATTAGCATAATTCATCCATGTGACAAGGGTTGCATAGTTAACTTTCAACAGCACACATGCACAGTTCAGAGTCCAAATGGTCTGACTGTGTTGGTAGGTAAAAGATCGGGGAATACCTACATTATCAACTGGTCAGAGAAAATGGGATCTGAACAAATTTGCTTAGCAGCCAACTCTTCCAAGAGCTGGTTGTGGCATCAGCGAATGAACCATCTAAACTTTAAAACGCCTGCCCATTGAGCCTGCATGAACTGGTTTTTGGTATGCCCAAAATCAATTTTTCTAAGGACAAGATCTGAGCCGCATGTCAGCTTGGTAAACAAATCCGTTCTACTTTTAAAAAGAAAGGCGGTAAACGGTCTTCCCGAAGCTTAGAGCTTTTACATATGGATCTTTTTGGTCCTATTCCCGTAACAAGCTTAGGGTGAACGAACTAAACCCTAGTTGTTGTTGATGATTTTACAAAATTCACTTGGGTGCTGTTTTTAAAATCACAATCTGATACCATTGACCAACTAATTCGGCTTTTAAAACATTTACAAAATGACAGATCTTGTACAGTCAACAGGATAAGAAGTGATCGTGGTACCGAGTTTTTAAATCAAAAATTATCTTCTTATCTGGATGACATAGGGATAAAGCATGAGCTTTCTGCAGCTAGAACTCCTCAACAGATCGGGCTGGTTGAGAGGATAAATCGCACTCTAAAAGAAAGCTGCTAGATCAATGATTGCTTATTCTGGCATTTCACAAAAATTTTGGGAAGAAGCAGTTAACACATCTTGCTATACTCAGAACGGATCTATGATTAACAAGTTGCATGATAAAACCCCACATGAGATATGGAGTGGCAAGAAACCTGATATTTCATATTTCAGGGTGTTTGGATGCAGGTGTTTCATTCATAATAATGGTAAAAAACACCTAACATCTTTTGATGCAAAATCTGATGCAGGTATCTTTCTAGGTTATTCAGCAGTGAGTAAAGCTTATCGAGCTTTCAACAATCGGAGTCTAACTGTTGAAAAATCAGCACACGTGTCTTTGATGAAACAAGCTTTAGATCCAACTCAACTACGAGCCTCAACGATTTATGTACACGTCTTGAATCATCCAGCATTGATGACTCAAATGATGACGTAGCACAACAAAGACATCCAGCAGAGATACAACCAGAGCTACACACCGCACAAAAATGCTCAACAAGATCTGACAGGTAATCCAGTAGTCATCGATTTAACTAACGTTGACTCAACACAGGATCAGATCTCTCCAAGTGTGCCTGCTGCTGGAGCTGAAGCGACGAATGCACAAGATGTTCAAACAGACGTTGCTCAAACAGATGTTGCACAAACAGATCTCTCCATACATCGACCAACATCTGATGCACAATATGTGAACGCGAACCATCAATTGACATCGAACAATCCAGATGTGGCTATCCAGCAAGACATCCAAGCAGAACAGGAAGCAAACCCAATTGGACTTGATCTCCGGTGGAATATAAATCATCCACCTGAGCAGGTCATAGGTAACATCGAATCTCCTGTTCGCACACGAATCCAGCTATGATCATTTTGACTCAACATTCATCTCTCATATAGAACCAAAACAATTAGATGAAACCTTAGCAGACCCAAGATAGGTAGAAGCAATGCAGGAGGAACTAAATCAGTTTAAGCGAAATAATGTATGGAAACTTGTACGTAGACCTTCAAATTATTCAGTTATAGGAACTCGATGGGTCTTTAGGAATAAACTGAATAAAGATGGAATAGTAACAAGGAACAAAGCTAGACTGGTAGCTCAAGGATTTAGGCAAATTGAAGGAATAGATTTTGATGAAACCTTCGCACCAATAGCTAGATTAGAAGATATTCGCATGTTCTTAGCATACGCTGCATTCAAAGACTTTAAAGTATTTCAAATGGATGTTAAGAGTGCATTTCTTAATGGCATCCTAACAGAGGAAGTGTATGTTGCACAACCTCCTGGCTTCATAAATCATACATATCCAGATTATGTTTATAAATTGGATAAAACTCTGTATGGGTTGAAGTAAGCACCCAGAGCTTGGTATGATACACTGTCTAAATTTCTAATTGATCATGATTTCACAATAGGCAAAGTGGATAAGACTCTATTTAAATTTTTCAAAGCTGATCATGTTCTGTTAGTTCAGATTTATGTTGATGATATCATATTTGGGTCAACTATCCCCAAGCTATGTCAAAAGTTTTCTAAGCTGATGCAGGACAAGTTCGAGATGAGCATGATGGGCGAGCTAACGTTCTTTCTGGGCTTACAATTTCGACATCTGGAAAATATAATTTTCATTAACCAAGCCAAGTATACAAAAGAACTGCTGAAGAAATTTGGCATGGACAACTGTTCAGCAGCTGCGACCCCAATGAGCTCATCAATCAAGCTGTACAAAGATGAAGCTGGTAGCCATTGAGGTATCTTTATATCGTGGTATAATAGGCTCCCTTCTTTGCTTAACTGCTAGCAGACCAGACATCATGTTTGCTGTCTGTATGTGTGCTAGATTTCAAGCAGAGCCAAAGCAATCACATTATATTGCTGTAAAACGGATCTTGAAATATTTAAAAGGAACTTCCAATGTGGGTCTTTGGTATCCCAAAGACTCAGGTTTTCAACTAATCGGTTAGAGTGATTCAGACTATGCAGGATGTAGAGTTGATCGTAAAAGCACCAGTGGTACTTTCCAATTCTTAGGAGATCGATTGATTTCCTGGTTCAGTAAGAAGCAAACATCTGTTGCAACGTCCACAGCTGAAGCAGAGTACTTAGCGGCTGGAAGCTGCTGTGCTCAGATCTTATGGATACAACACAAGCTTAAGGACTATGACATTGATGCTTCAGAAGCGCCTATTCTCTGTGACAACACAAGTGCCATCGCGATTACTAAAAATCCTGTACTGCATTCAAGTGTTGGGGATCCGGATCCGCCCCCCGGCTAGGCAGCGGAAGAACAAAGAAAAGGGCCGGGAGACGATCAATACGGAAAAGTAGAATTCAAAATTCAACATTCATAGGGCATTTAGAATCTCTACCTTGCTGGCACTTGTGCCTGGCTCCAACCGGAATTACAATAATTCGGCTCTTCTCGGTAGATTGCGGTAGATACAACTCCAATCCGGTCCACGACCAGAACCGAGACTCCTTCGTCAGGCTGCACTAGAAGCACTGACGAATTCTGCACGAACGGATTCTCCTCGTCGAGTTGGCCGGAAACAAATTTCCGACAACAACGGGCGGCGGCGCACGGCGGGGGCGGCGGCGGCGTTTGGAGAGGAGGTGAGGGGCGGCTATCACACTTAGGGTTAGGGTTAAGTTGTGAGTTGTGTTGTAATCAAGTCTCTTAATACATTTAAATAGATTAAGTGTTGGAATTGGACCGGCCCAACGGGCCCCGGTCCAACAATGAACATTCAGTTCATTTCCACCACCGAGACTTCATCGTAACTCCGATCGCCGATCAGATCGGACCGATCGACTCAGTTTCCGAAACTGAATAATATGATCTGAAAAACCATTTTTCAGAACCCCAGTGCAAAATGACCG